>VBVR01004167.1:0-15146 GCA_011638315.1 Tetramorium parvispinum
TTCTAACGTAACTACAGTTTTGTCGACAACAAACTTTAAGATTCGCCATTATTATCGTAATGGTCCACGAGAAAGCTTTTAAGCGCGATAGTCAAATAATAAGCGTTAAATTACGCGGAAACAAAAACCGCTCGAGTTTGCGGTGTAATAACGATTTTCTTGCAGCAGCTAATAATGAAAATCTCAGAATCACTGAGTAGAATAAAATGGCAATTTTTCGAGCGTCGCTTACATTGCCTATTCAACCAATTAGACCAGCATATTGCTTAAGTTTCAGCAATTTTTTATTATTATCGTATTATTATGTAATAGTTCTAGCTTACATTATTCGCGACTGATTAATATTGCATTTTTTAGGTCCACGAAATAACGCAGTAAAGGATGTGACAAAAAGGAAATATAAATCAATGACAGGCTCATAAAGCGAAAAAAAACTTGGTTCAGTTTCTCATTATCATGTCCAAAGTTCGAATATGTCAAGTTTAATAATTCTTAAAAAAATGACGTGAAATGTGAAATAGGTAATAGATTTTTTGCAGAAACGATACAGAGGTATTGAATATTTTACATTTTCGCAATAAAAGTTCATTATGGACTTTCTTATTATTATGTTTCTAAATCGGAATTAATTTCAGTATAATATATAAAAATCATTTCAGATATTAAGTATTTATTGCTATTATGCATTTTTGTATATAAAATAAATCAATAGATAGACAGTTATAAATTTTCCAAGATTTAATCACTACTTTCAAGGCAATAAATCTATGAAATATATATTAGATTTAGCTTTATAATACTTTTAGACTCTTAAAATTAAAATTTTCAATTTCTCTTTTAAATATAAAAATAATCTTAATAATAAATTAAGAATTTAGTCGTTCAGTATTTTATAAAAATAAATAATGCAGCATATTTTATTGCTGCAGTTCTTATCACGGCAAATCCAAATATCAACCAGTGTTACAAGAACAAAGAATAATTTTCTAAATTCTTTTACCATTTTTCTCTGATATCTCTTATTTTACGTATATCTTCTATATAATTCTCATAATATATAACTGTTTCGCTGTCACAGATTCATTGCCTCAATATTAATATGAAGAATGATTTATTACTCACCGATACGACGCGCAGCAGCGGAGTTGTAATAAACAGGTTGATCTGTAAAATATAAATATATCCAAATTGTAGAACGCTCGAAATAATAATATAATAATATATATAATTGATATCTTTCAAAATGCAATTTTTATTTATCTTTGGAGTAGATAAATAAAACAAATTTATATAATTTTCCATTTTTAATTAAGAACTACGTAATTCTGAAATCTTGTAATTTTCGAATAGGACATAAAAATGATTAATCTCATATAAAAACTATAAATTATTCACCTCATGGTCCGCCGTTGCCCGACGCCTCCTAGGCCCGGCCTTCCTCTCAGATTCGGCATTGCGATCCACACAACACAGTCGCAACACAGCACTTGAGAACACACGATAATTACAACCACGCGTACACTGATAACGATAATTGCGCGGAGTTGCAATAAACAAGTTGATCTGTAAAATATAAATAAATCCAAATTGTAGTACGCTCGATATAATAATATAATATATATAATTGATATTTTCCAAAATGCAATTACTGAATTTTTATTTATCTTTGGAGTAGATAATAAATAAAACAAATTTATAGGTATAATTTTCAAATTTAAATTAAGAACACGTAATTTTGAAATCTTTGTAATTTTTGAATGCAACATAAAAAGTGATTAATCTCTCTCATTAAAAATATAAAAATAATGAATTACCTCATAGTCGCTCCGCCGTTGCCCGATGCCTCCTAAGCCTGCTCCTCCTCTCAGATTCGGCATTACGACGCACACAACACAGCGCTTGAAAACACACGATAATTACGACCACGCACACACTAATTACGATAATCCACTTGTCACCGTGACGTCACGCGAATCAGCATAATGGCGAATCTCAAACGGCGAAACGAATTCGGAGATCGCACAGCCAACTTCAGACGCCCACTCGCGGCGATGCTGTATTACATACTTGCTGCTCCTAACCCCCCTCCCCCCTTCGCGCATTTTCCGCGACTTGAATAATAAGTAGGGCACGATCGCGAATTTTAAGGCATTTATACTTTCCTCGTTTGTGTATTACAACGTAAATGAATTAACTCGCGACTCTAAATTAAAGACGAGCATCCGCGGAACGCAATGCTCGGCGATACGGTCGCCGCTTCGTCGCTCGCTCGCGTCGCCAACTTCGTACGAATGAATCTCGTGAAATACGCGTTGCAACGTACAAACTGACGAACTTACTGATAAGTAGTATAATAAATATCAGATATCAGGATTAATGAGGGTTACCCTCACTAATTAAACGCGTCGCGTCGTCGCTCGCCTCCGAGACGATCCGTGAATGACCGAACGAAAGTTCGAAAGTGAAGTTGACAACTTCATGCATCTCGCACAACACGTATCAAATTAATAGCCGACTGAAACGCGAAAAATACACGAACGAAATTCCAGAAGTTACGCGCGATGCATTCCGATGCATTCCGCGCAAATTTTACGAAACACACGCGCATTAGTAATAAATAATCGATCTATCACGGCTTTTCATTACGCGTCTCACTCGATTCGATTGGGCATATCATATATATGTATCACTCCACGCTCTCTCGCCCCGATAAACGAATCGCGTCGAGTACGACATAAAATACGATGTACAAGGCGAAACGTATTTGACTGGAAACATTGTTATGGAAGTACCTATCGTCCGTAAGAGTCGCGAAACAACGATGATTTACGGCTCCCGTGCGCCGTTGCCTCGGCACTCGCTCTAAATGGACGAGCCGGGCAAAATATCTGCCTCGATACAAAGCCGTCGGCCGAATGCCGTTAATCGCGGGAGCTGCACGATCGCGCGGTTGATAGTCGTTAAGTATTTTTGAAGAATAATCGCGTTCGGAGCTCCGTACCTACCGCGTGGTCGCGTTTCGGGAGGGTTATGCGACGTACGCGGGACGCCGCTACCAACCCGCTCGAGTGTTGGAGCGCGAATGCCGGCGGGCGCGCCGACCTTGTGTACGCGCGCCGTCCGCCGTCCGCCGTCCGCCGACACAAACAAACCCGAAATCACCACTGAATACGAAATATTTAACGCTTCACAAAATAATCGTACTGCATATATCTTTCTTAGACATTTCAAATTTCAATATACGGATTTGATCGTCCGTTATTTCCTCATTTTGCGCGTCACTTCGTAGACTCGAAGCGTCGTCGAAATTAACGATCGATATATCGTTAGAGCGAGAAATAGTTGGTCAAATCAATGTCGAATCGATATCGATTCGATACCTTTTCGATCATCGTTTCTCACTGATTGAGAAGCTTTATTAAAAAAAAAAATTTAATAATTTATATGCAACAGTTAGCTATCTATAATTAATTTTCAGTCATAATCAGGTGCAAGTAAAATTACCGTGATTGTAATATCTGCATATAAAATTCGCTGTGAATAATATATGTATAATTCGTGATAGTTTTATTTATAATTCTATGTACTCGTGTAAAATATAAAGAAACTGAGTAAATGGCGTCCAAAGTAAGCGTAAAAAATTAATTAATGTAAAAGTCAATTAGGCTGATTTTTCACGAGTATATGCATTTATTTACAGAGTTTTACGTGACAATTTCGATCATTTTATAATTCAGGAGCTATCGCGACTTTGATATTTTTATATTAGGATTTTTAATTTAATTATTCTATAAAATATATTATAAAGTATAATAACGATTGTGAGACATTTCATAGTTTGTGCTGTATTTCTTATATCTTCCTAAATCGATCTTCCACGAGCTTATTTCAAAATGAAATTGGCGTATTTGCCTCGACAAGCGGAAAACGAGGTTTCATAGCGGCAAATTATAAAGATAGCGGCAAAACAGATAGAGCGGATTTAAATGTAAAATGAAGTATGATTATAAGAAGAAAAAAAGATTATATCCATACTTTTATAAAGTTTGTACATTTCAACAATAACATAAAGTCGTATTTATAATCAAAATCTAAAAGATTTATAATTGACGGAAAATGCGATTTGTGTCAGTCTTATTTTTATGAACCGTTTCCAGCGGAAATTGGAAATTGGAAATGATATATGGGCTCTAAGAATAAAGTTTTTACAAATCGCAGCGTCAATGAAGCTTGCGAAGCTCATTTAAATATTGATTATAAATACGTGTACGCGCTTTTATGTCTACGGCTATCAATATGTTATCGTTCTAATGTTGTCGATACGAGTTTTCTTTTCAAACAGCGCGTTGAAATTCGCATTTTAATAAATTATATACGGTTTCGCGATATATACCGTAATATACATATATAAAAAAAGTTTATCTAAAAGTTTCCCCGCGCTCATGGGAAGAGAAATGCCATTTGATATTTAAATGTAATAGATGCATATAAAAGTGCGAGATATAAATCCAGGCACGTTTCAGGTAAGGGCTACAGCGGTATAAACGAGGAGATCATCTGGATCAGCATAGGCATGGGGATCACCATAGCGATCTTGATCACCATAGCGCTCTGCTACATCGCCCGTGAAAAGTGTCGCAAACGGCACGAGGGATACTACACGTCATGACGTATGTTCCCGCCGCCTTCGTGGGCGTCTTGGTCATTTAGTCCGACGACACCAGGAATCCTTTTCAGTCCGACCATGTCAAGAGGTAAACCGCGGGCTTACTACATCACCGTCTGAATTCTCTCACGCCTCGTTGGAAAAAGCCCTGGAAGCCGCATGGAAAGTTTCCAACGGAATATGGATGAACGTAAAGGAAAAATATACGGTTTGCTCTACATTAGCGTACTGTTACGTTACGCGCGCAAAAAAAACGCGGATTATTCGATCAGGAAAATCCGGGGATTATGATAAAAATCTCTGATTCTATTTCCTCTCCAAAAAGAAATCGCTAAAAAAAATCGGATTAAAAAGATTTTTCTAATTGAAACTCGGGGGGCAGATAAACCAATTAAAATCAAAGTGTAGGAGAAAAAAAAAGTAATGTCGCACGGGCGTATTGTTAAAACTTGGAGAGCGCAGCGGGATATGGATTTATCTGTGGAAAAATCGATTTCGAATTTCTTTGAACATAAAGTTTTATCGTCGATATATACCCTCTCTGAAACCCATTTAGTATTATCGCGAAACTTGTTCATGGACGCGATGTAACGCGATATAACGTTGTGGGGCTATTGCCAGGGCACATTTTCTGAAAGAAAGAGAAAGAGGGAGAGAGTAATTTTCGCACCATTACGCACACTGGAAGGAAGGATTCACAAGAAAGGGAAGAATAACATTCTCAAGCCTCAAAGGCTTAAAGACTATGAAAGCTCTTATCTAAAATGGGAACGAGTAATCAACAGGGATTTCTAGCGCGCGACGGCGACTATCCGAGGTAGACTATGAGTAGTTCTCCAACGTTCAACAAATTGTGATTTCTTCTAAACGCACCCGAGCTTTGTATCTAGATGGTAGAGTGATGTGTGTGTACGTGCGAGAGTATAGTCAATGGACCATTATTCTCATTCGCGCCTGTACGTGTTCTCAAAAGAGCTTTCCGGTGTTAAAACGTTTCTAAAAGGCGCCGCAACGGGATGCCAGCACTATCTAGTTAAAGTACACTGCGCAGACAAAGTAAATGACAATTAACTACTAGATGGAAGTGATGCCTAAATTATATAAAATAAAAAAAAATTAACGATACCATCTTTATTCCTGAAAAAAAAATTAATTGTTTTCAAATTTCAAAGGACATGGAAATTGACTTTAATGTATCTTCATTCTGTGGAAAAATTTCATTTCTAAAATTCAAATTTAAATATCTGCTGTGAGTAGACAAGAACAGAATGAAACCGAGAAAACCTTACAAAAACCCACTAATTCTCTCAATTTTGGCAGTTATAACTTCATTAGAGCATTATCTCGGTCTCGTAAGATAAAAGGTACTTCTCTTTCATCGCTTTTTAGTTTTACCTGTTTTGCATCGAGTATGAATTATTAATATTTTTCGAAAGACTTATGAATAATACATAACAATTCACGAATATCAGATCCTTCGTGTAAAGTATTTATAATATTAAAATTGATAAATAACAAATTTTATATAATTAAAATAAATTACTTTGCTTTATATTTAATTGCAAATGTATGCTATTTTCGTAAGATTGACGTTGAAAACGTTAACAGGATCTACAAAGACTTTAATCCGTATACGAATAGTTCAGCCGACTAACACGGAAGAAAGAAGCCATTAAAAGATTAAGACGTTTTTCACACGTCTTTCCGATCCCTTTCAGATAATTGTCTGAGTATTCTCATCACGAATGCGAACGATATCACCGAGAATCGTTTTCATTATTCATCCGGCGTTTTATCTTCGGACAAATGGAAGTATCTCATCAAAGTGTTCCCAAGCAGAAAATTCTTGCTCCAAATGAAAGTGCGGTGATTTACGACTATTGCGTATTACGAGCGTTTCCGCGGGTCACGCGATTAGATCCTTTATCGTGCCGTAAATTGTAAGTTGCAGCGTCAGATCTTATTACTGATTATCAGATCTGACTAACGACTATTAAAGGAATCATCTTTGTGTCTTCCGCTTGATTACGCAGCTCTAAATACAATTCTACATTATTGGCAAGAGCGGTTCTGTTGAATCTTATGAATAATTCTCTCGTGTCGTTTATCGTAATTAACTTCATCATCTGAAACTTCGATATCCATTTATATTGCAGCGTGTGTTGCCACGGGTTGCGATAAATTTTTAATCCCACGTTGTTTCCCGCTTCTCTTCCTTTTCTCCGACTAGAGAAACTCGCCTAACTTCTAAAATCGTTCGTCTACACACGCCTTTCTGCTTCAGTCGATACTTCGATAGCACTTCGTATTATTGAGCCGCCTCTTGCAGCTGACGGTAGTCCCAGGCGCTATGCAATTTCCGTCAAATGTACGTTTTCCACGGGAACGTGCGTTCCGGCCTATTCGTAACGCGAGCAATCTCTGAACAACTTTAATTATATTACTAAAAGTTTTAATTACGCTTCGTACAACTTTTTCTTCGACCTCGATCGAAGCAAACGTTTCTTATTTAAAGGAAATATTATAAACTGTTAAAGAGATAAAAATTATTAAAAAATTAATTAACATAAATTTTGATTTAAAAACGCTATCTTTTAATGTAATTTAAGATATTTATATTAAGATTATAGATCCTATTAATCCTATGCAAGAAATTTTGAATGCAGATAGCTTCTGGTTCTTTAATATTAAAATTCTCGCTAATATATTTCCAATACAAATAACGCAAATCGCATTATTCAACGAGGCCTCACGACACGATAAATTAAGTGATCGCGAAGTGTGTTTGTCGTAAGAAAATATTTATAGTTAAAAGGAGCGCGCCAAGGGTCGAAAGCAACTTCGAGTACATAGTTAATCTCAGGCGTTTTCTTGTAACGTTGTAATACGTCCAAACGACTTTCTCTATCATATAGATTACACTCTCATTAGAGATAACTTCGACTTCGTCTGTGCATCTACGTAATTAATGGGGTACTTAGCTACGTAGTCCCGAGGCTACGATTAATTCCTTGTAACGTAAGAATCTTGACCAAATTCTAGAATATATTTCTGCCGAGATTACACTCAGGCCTGAATCCGAAAGGATATCGACCTTTAGAGGAACTATTATACAGCAACGGATATTTGTTAGAAGGGATTTTTTTTCCAAAGCGTGTTCTCCACGAAATAGAAGTCGGGAAGCTTCGCGTAACAAAGTGTATCCTGTTGAAAATTAAGAGCAAATAGCGGTCTTCCAAAGATCAATTGCAAATTTATCATAGACATTTCTATATGTGTAAAAGGGGTGTGTAAATGTATTAAATGAATATATCACAATTTAAAAATATTTCGTGGCCAACAGTTTTGGGAAACTGTTTATGTTAGAGAGTAATATATGTTGTGATGTGACTAAAAACAATGTGTAGATATTGGTGAGTGCGAAGCGGCCAGTTGTCAAAAGATAATAAAAATAGAAAGACGCTTCTCTCTAATCGTGTAATAATCTCTATGCATCATCTGTAAAAATACGCTACGGTTAACGCACGACGGTCTACTCACTTTACCTTCGGATATAAAAAAAGATCGTTATTAATAACACTCATCGTTTTTCTCATCGGTCGTAGCTGTTACAAAAATAATATTGTATAATTAGTACATAAATTTTGTTCAAATTTTACTCTTCAATTTCAATTATTCTTGTGCGATTGATTGCAAGCCATTATAAGCTAGAAATTTAAAAACTCATTACTTAAACATTTTGCAGTAAGTTTACATATTTGCTTCGGCAAATGAAAATGCATTTACAATCTACATTGTGTAAAGTTCGCCGAATAACAAGTCTTTATTTCGCGTTTAATCAATTGAGACAAAATGAGGAAAATCCAATTGTCATTGGCGAAATCATTAATTCAAACGAGCTATCTTGATCATCGGTGACCTCGCATGTAAAGATGAATTGTTCCTTCGCGCGTGCGATCTACCGTCTCGTGAACTTATAAACGTGTACATGTATGTTTGTATCTCATAATTAAAATATCGAGAGAACTCATTCCGTATCAATGGCCGGTGCGCAGCATATAGGTGTATATGTAAATGTATGTATATTTTACAGATTTTAATATAGCATTTAAAAGGCGCGACACCACGCACACATGATCGTATAGTTTGTATATCTACTGAAAGTAGAAAGAGTGGTATTCCATGTTACATCTACTGCAAATGACCAACTTGATAGATCGATGTATTAATGACTTCATTTGTAATGAATAAACTGTGTATATCATATTCAACTTTGTTGCGTTTTCTTACCCTGTATATTTTATTAAATAAAACGGATATTTCAAATGAACCTTGAAATGACATTCATAGTCCCTAAACTATACAAAAACTGCGAAATAAACTATTAAAATTCATCGTGACATATGTGAGTTAGGTATAAAGGAAAATTTACTTAAAATTTCACTTTTTTCAATTATTAGGAATTTAAAAGTTATGATTTGGGAAATGGAATAGTGACGATGAAAGCGATGTATTGCAATTCAAGTCAGTGATATACATCTTTGTACATTTATTTTGCAAATTATGTTCAAATAATAATTGCTAATAATCATATTAATAATAATCTTTGATGCCATAACACCAAACAATTGACCATGCCTACTTAAGTAATGTACAGCGCTTAATAATTAATAGAGATTAGTACCAACTCTCATACACTTAGCTATCGCAGGAACTTTCGTGGCGAATGATAAGAAAAGAGTGAGCTGCCTCTGATTATTAGCTCTCATTAGCGCTCGTCGTTTCGTGCCGTCGCTTGATTACTACAGACATTAGATCCCGCTATTTTCGTTTTCGTAAAACAAAACAGAAGAAAAATATTAAGCTTTTGTGTAGATGTGTAAACGCATATATTAAAGTAATTGCTATACGCGCACTTTATGTGACAAAATCTTGTATGATACAAGTTTTCTTGATACTACATTGTTTTCTCTGTCGGCTCGCGTTCATATGCCGAATAAAAAAGAAAATACGATCAATATAATATTCCGTTTAATATTTGAAAGCTGTATGAATATACATATATAAAAGAAAATACATAAAACTAACTATGCAATTTTGAAAATTGACTTCTTGGTTATCTGTAACAAAATTCCATTTATTTAAGCAAATTTAGGCAGTATAAGATATTTATACTTTACAATGTTTTAAAATACTTCAAATGTGCATTCTCGAAATATACATAAATTTAGTCATACGATTCGAACCGCCAGAGACACGCGTGTAAAAAATTAATAGTAAAGAACAATTATATATTTGTAAAATATGATTTCTTTATAAGCTCACATATTTTTACTTTCTATCTTTTCCTTATGGATATATATGTGCATACAAGCATACAACAATGAAAATCAAACATCCTTGCGCGCATATATACACTCGCACATACGCATATTATACACAAAAATACTCTCTCTGTTGCTGGGAGAAATATTGTGATGTTTGAATTAATATTTCAAAAAGTAGGCAGAATACGTTGACGAATTACTAGACAGACGGTATAAGAGTATAATGTTAAGTGGTATATCTCGATGAGAGAGAAATTTCAATTTACACAATATATTATTATTAAAATTGTCTTGAAATTGATCTATGCGTGCTGAACACAAACAGCCTCGTTTTTCAATTCTTTTATCTGTATATACATATGATATATTATTCGTTAGAAAACGAAAAGCTCTCTGAGAAGATCTTCAAATATTCCGGTCCCTCTGAAAATTGCGGACTCAACAATTTTAAATAATGATTAAAATAAGTACACCGTACGACTTGTAATTTTAACCGAAATCAGCTCGTTTACAAAGATATCATCATTGACTCACTAACCAACACATAATTGAATAGGTGCACTACTGAAATACAGGCGCGACGAATTGACAAATCAAAAATTATATAAAAATAGAGGGAGGACGACAACAATTTTCGCAACGGAAAATCGTCTTGTACCATTTATTTTTTTCTCAATATCGTGCAACGATATCACTTTATAGTATGCATATTATATAATACATACATAAAGTTGATCAATAAAGTGATACGTAGAAAATCTCATCGGCTTCATGAAATCAAACTCACATATTCGACTTGTGTATAACAGACAATAAATATCAATGTAAAATTGCGAAAAATTTGTCGCGCTCGGAAGACCTAATAAAGAAATGCCTTCAAAAAGCGATACTTCCATTTTTGGATTAAAAGATTTCAGCATTCTCCAAATGATTTTCTCAGCTCAATCAAAAGACGATAATTTAATCTGATCAAATGTCGACAGATTAGATAGCTATCAATTCAGATGACAGAATCGATAAAATCACTCGAAGAATGCCGAGATCTTTTGATTATCATTACATTGCACACGCGATTGCCACGAGCTTGGCACGTGTCCCGTGACCAGCGTAAAATGTGAGCTTATGACAAAGTTTACATATATCTATAAATTATCGAGGTACCGTCTGTTGGACAAGGTGATTTCTTAGATCCCCATTACACGCAACACTTAGTGCATCCTATGGCGGAACATCACGAAGCGTACATTCTATTAATTTCATGCTGATAACGTTCTTGAACCGCTTTCCTCTTGAGCTTGAACGCAGCGGTAACTAAACCCATGTCGGGTGACCATTGTTCTGCACACAGTTTCACCGCACCGGGTATTTCAAACCTTTGGAGCTTACCTACAAGAAGTGATTAAAGAATAATGAATTCTGAATAATGAATAGCAGAAATAGTCAAAACATATAGAAACGTACACTTCTTTGCTTGCTCAACTAGTTCTTGGAGTACCGCTTTCTCGATCTGTGGATTACTGCAGAGTTCTTCAAGGCTCTTTCCAGTTATGCCTAGATTAGTAGCGATTTCTTCCAAATAATTTGGATTAGGTACGACTAATGCCACTGTGTACGCTTTATTCGCATCGCCATAGACGCATATATTTTCTACGACAGGACAAGTCTTTAATTCAGATTCGACTTTGCCCAAGGAAACGTACTCGCCGAGTTGTAGTTTAACCAAGTCTTTCTTTCGGTCTGTAAATAAATATTCATCATCGGGGAGATATCGAAAATAATATGAATTTGTTATTATATGTATCATAAAGATAAAAATATATTGAGCTTGTTATATTTTTTGACATACCAATAATCTTAATGGAACCATCTGCATGAATCTCGCCAATATCGCCTGTTCGGAACCATTGTCTGCCATCCTCTTCAAAGAAGTCTTCCTTCGTTTTATCCGGCAGTTTATAGTAACCTGCGGAAACTATGTCACCACCGATCACGATCTCTCCTCTAGGATGTGGATGATCTTTGACTCGATAACCAGCTTCTTCCCAATTCTCCAATCGGATATCGCAAACCGTAGTGGGTGCTCCGACTCTTCCGGTGGTTCTATCGTGCACTGAAAGAAGTATACGACATGACAATATGAACGTTACAAATATGCGTTGTACTTTAAAAATACATACTGTCCATAACGGTTGCGCAAGAACTCGTTTCCGTGAGACCATATCCTTGAGTTACGGTAACGCATAGGCAGAGTTTCACTTGATTATGAGTATCCGGACTGAGTGGAGCACCTCCGGAAAGAACAAGCCTAACGCGACCACCGAGCACTTGTTTTGCGGCTCCAAAAATGTATTTGTCAAAGAGAGGGGTTTCATAGCCTCGCTTTGTCCACTTCAGTTTGTATTCATAGGCAAAATTAAAGATAGCTTGTCTGAAAGCGCCAGATTTTTTCACTTTTTCGTTTATTCCTTTGGAGATGCGATCGAGAATAAGCTGAAACAATTTTATACTACCAATTAACACTATCAATAATAATTATATGAAATAAGAAACATTCGCAGATAAAAAATGATTTAAAACATTTTCTATTTTTTTTATTTACAAATTAAATAATTTCATACTGAATAGCTTATGTGATAGAATAATTTTCTTTTCAAACAAAAGATCTAGGTAGTAAGAAGAAATTGAATGATTTCAAAGATATTTACCGGTACTGCAGTTAAGCAAGTTGGATGTAGGACGGAAGCATCACCCTTTGATCCTCTCTGAATTTTACTACTCGAATCAATCAGCGTAAGCGGTGAACTATAACCGATGGGCACTCCGTTTAAAAGACACACGCTTTCGGCCAGTAACTCGAAGACGTGAGCCAGTGGCAAAAAACCGAGAAAAATGTCGTCTGACTTGATCTCTACAGCATCGCAAAATGCTTTTAGAGTGCTAATGATATTTTTATGAGAGAGAAGAACACCTTTCGGCACTCCAGTCGAACCAGACGTGTACATAATTATAGCGGTGTCTTCGCCCTTCGGCGAATTAGCACTCGCAGTTGATTTATTGCCCATTTTAATGACATCGGCGAAAGGTAGCAGTTGCACTCCATCCTGAAACAAACAATAGAGAATACTTAAAAACCAAGAAAGTGACATACTACTAGTCATAAGTAGCAGTCGTAACATTGACGATTACGTAATAACGTAATAACAGTCAATCACAGTCAATGTCACAGCTATTAAGCAAAAATTAATTTTCAGGAGGAAATATCGCCAACAGACGATCCACGTGTGGCACGTTTAATAATCGGTTATTTAAATTTTAGTTTCTCGCAATAATATTCTATTAACATTATATACTATATAAAAGAAATGCCTTCTATATATTTACGATTAAAGTAGAGATGACGCGTGACTCTGTACTAACGCGAGTGATTAGTAACGGAAGGGTCCTGGGTTTAAATCCCAGTGGCTCCTCAGTCCGTATGTATCCCATTTTTCGAACGCCTACCAATTGAAGACCGATTCCTCTTCTGGAGGAGAACCGGACTTCCGTAATCGGTAGGCTGGAAAAGGGGAAGCACAATGGACCTAATCTGAGTGTGAGTGTCACAGACGGGGACCGTCTCCCTTACTATCATTATTAATACGATTAAAGTACGATCAATCATCTAAATGCATATTGAAAACTAATATTTAGAATATACCTTGTAACCTTTGGTGCTAGTCGGTTTGAGTTGATCTTCCATATAGATAATTTTCTTGACCTCTGGTACCATGTCCAGCAGTCGCTTGAACTTTGGCAAAAGTTCGTGGCTGGTAATAACAGTATCTACTTCGGTTTCGTTGATACCATGAGCGATAGCCTCGTCGCCCAAAGTCGCATAGATCGTCACCACGGTGAAATTCTGCTTGAAACATGCATGTGCCGCTATCATCCATTCCGCTCTCGTCTCGGCGAAGATAACAATGTTGTTACGTGGCTTCATACCAAGTTCTACCAAACCCCGTCCGAAAGAAGAAGCCAACTTATCGACCTCATTAAATGACTTCCATTTGTATTCTCCCATTTTATACTGAAATACAGATAGAATTAGACAATACAAAACTAACCGATGTTGATATTAAGTACAATAGTGAAAGTATACAGACATGCTGGTGCGTCCTAGAATTCCTTTTCCTACGATTTTCTCTTTATTTTTATTTCTCAATATGTAAAATGAGAACTTTTCACAATAAGAGACGTAAAAAGATTCATTTTTAATATCCATATTACCTTTTTAAAGATTCTGCCATTAGGTTGAGGCTCGTCCTCCTCTGCTAAGATTTGCCTGGTACCAAGACACTTTTTATCACCGTGCATCTTGACGACCCAAAGAAGCACCTTTTCCAGAGTATCAACCTTCTCGCGCTCGAGCATGATGTGCATCGTTTTTGGGGAGTCGACGCTTCTGTAAGTGATCTGATTATCATCTTTGGAGATCGGACGGGCCTTGATCCTCCTGGAGGCCTTACGCTTCTCCCATGGTCGCTGAAGTATGAGATACACGGGGAAGGTCAGCAAGTCGTACATGTACGACAGAGCCTTGATCGCGTGGATCGCGCCGTAGATCCAGAAGCCTTCCATTTCCCTGTTAAATAAAGGAATCATTCAAATATTTGTATTTAGATATCTTTTCGTTATTCAGAAGTAATTCGGTGCTTGTGAAATTTGGAAGCAAAGAAATTATAACAGATGCAAAAATTTATGATAAGTACATTAGATTTTTTTATTACGTCCAAAAAAAAATTAATATAATTATTTACTTTATACATTATATATTATTTGATCATGGTGTTTTGCATACTTTGCAAACTTTTGCATACAGTAAAAGTTTAGATAATAGTTATTTATATTCCTACAAAATTGTCGTATCGGATACCGCAGTATCTCATTCTAGTTATCCATACAAAATGAATTATCTACTCGAGTAAGCCGTTCCGAAGCATAAACGAGAGTAAAGGCTATCGGTCGAAATCATGCATCTTGCAAACGTAATTCGAGTCAATAGTAATTAAACACTATCTCATACATGTAGGCTAAGCAACCGATAAGCGATAATTAATCATCGGGATTAATTTCTTCGTGGATTTCTATTAACGAATTGGCGCCTTCTATCTTCT
>VBVR01004168.1:0-15144 GCA_011638315.1 Tetramorium parvispinum
ATATAATAACATATACAGGGTGTCCCATTTTAAAGGACCCACTCAAATATCTCAGAAATACTGCATTAAATCGAAAAATGTTTCATACAAAAGTTGTAGGATTTCGAGGGAGACATGTGACGGTGACCTTGACTTTGATCTTGAAGTCAAATTTAAAGGTCATTTAAAGGTCAACGTTAAAATTTTAAATGGAAACCCCTATTTTTTATTTGACATTCTTGTAGCTTATCTCGAGAACTTTCCAAAACACTGTAATTAAATGTTTTTTCATTAAGTACTTTTCGAGTTATAAGGCTTGAAAGTTACAGTACCGACGGCATTAGCATTACCTAAATGTTCGGAGAACGATTCTGCCAATGTTGGATCAACCATCGATCTTGCCTTCATTGGTTGGATCAACCACCGATCTTGCCTTCATTGGTTGGATCAACCATCGATCTTGCCTTCATTGGTTGGATCAACCATCGATCTTACCTTCATTGGTTGGATCAACCATCGATCTTGCCTTCATTGGTTGGATCAACCATCGATCTTGCCTTCATTGGTTACTGTAACTTTCAAGCCTTATAACTCGAAAAGTACTTAATGAAAAAACATTTAATTACAGTGTTTTGGAAAGCTCTCGAGATAAGCTACAAGAATGTCAAATAAAAAATAGGGGTTTCCATTTAAAATTTTAGCGTTGACCTTTAAATGACCTTTAAATTTGACTTCAAGGTCAAAGTCAAGGTCACCGTCACATGTCTCCCTCGAAATCCTACAACTTTTGTATGAAACATTTTTCGATTTAACGCAGTATTTCTGAGATATTTGAGTGGGTCCTTTAAAATGGAACACCCTGTATATATATAGGGTGTTCCAGAATATTGGATACTGCTTTCATGTGCAGGTAAAGCGGACGAAACTGAAAAGTCCTCTACCATTTTACAATTTTCGCAATAGTTAACGAGATATTAATGATTAAAAATCGCCGTATAAGCCCGGCCTACCGCCGAATGCAAGCGCGCGGTAGGTGAGATACGACCACTCAGCATCGTCGCTGCTAAGCACCTGAGGAGTTGTTTTCTACAAACGGCAATGCCTATGAGTGGCGGTTTTGAGCTGTGATTGTCCCCTGGTTTTTTCCATTTGTGGAAAATAACTCCTCGCGATCTTGGAAACGATGATGCTGAGTCGTATCTCGACGCGCGCTTGCATTTGGCAGTAGGCCGGGCTAATACGGCGATTATTAATCATTAATATCTCGTTAACTGTTGCGAAAATTGCATAATGATAGAGGACTTTTCGATTCAGTTTTCTTCCGCTCTATCTGCACACGAAAATAGTACCCAATATTCTGGGATACCCTGTATATGTCCTATATAAAATTTATTAATTTTCAATATAACGTTCATAAACTTTTCCTGTAATATACTTTGAATACTCTTTTTTTTAATATGTTGCATTATTTTGTGTTATTATCTCTTCTGTTGTTCCTATAATAAAAGGCATAAATGCCTCCAGATTTATATTTCTCGCATGATATCAGACCTGTTTATTTCTGGATTAATTCTTGATTAGTAATTTAAATTTATAATCCGTGATAACAGATATAATGTACAAAATACTTTGTACATAAAGTTTTATGAAAGGTACCTTTTATGTTTATGAAAATATGTTTACTAAAATTATTTTTAAGAATTAAATTCTGTTTAATATTTTTTTAAGTTATTCTACCTTTTTACGAGTATTTGATTAAATGTAGTTTAAAGCTTCTGCAGACTCAAAAAGTAATGTAAACATACCTGATCTCTTGTAGTTTTGTATCTACGACGATTTTGTTTAAATTCTCCTGCCAGTCGACATTTCCTTTCAATCTAAAGAAAATGTCATACATGTTCAAAACCTTTGTGAAACTTCATTTTATATAACAACGTTAGCTTTCTTTATCATAAAAAGTTAAAATATTTTTACAATACCTATTATCATCTTTGTCATTATCTTTATTGATTTCTCTTCGGGAACTATCACGGGTCTCTTGAACTCGTTCTGCGTCTGGAAATAATGGGTACAATAAACGTAAGTTCTGTTCGTCTTAATATTTTAATATAATTTACAATTTATATGCAATATTACTTGGTGAAGCTAAATTAAATCTTACAAGCATATTCTACACTTCATCTTTGTAATTGTAAATGACATTCTTTTATCAATTACATTTAATAAAATAAACCAATAAACCAAACGTTTTAAAATACTATATTATATTGTAATAAATCTTCGATAATTCTTAATCCATTTTCATGAATAAAGAATACACAAAAATATTTAAACAGCAAGCAGTGAATTGCTTACAATTTTATATTTTTGAAATATGAAATCAGATAAAAGAAATATTAGACTGTAATTGATTCACTGATTATTCAGACTTCCTTTCATGTATTTAATAAGAAAATTTAAATGTATATTAGTACCAATTATTAGAATCTTCTTACTAATGTTCATCGTGAAGAAAACTATAATATCAAAGTAATTATATAATATTAAGACTAATATTCCAGTATTACTCTAGATAGCAAAATTAATTAGTAAATAATTAGTTTATACATTTATACAACTAATTATAACTAGTTAATAAAATAGATAGTAAAATTTTTCACAAATTGTTTAAAAATTCGGATTATCTTCTTCTATTGTTATTTCTATTAAACTTCTACTGTTACTTAAAACAAAAAGTTATTTCTAAAATAAATATTCATCTTAAATTACCTTTGTGAATATTTCTATCATTTTGGTATCGGTCGCTCTGGTCATTATCAGCATTTCGTTCAAAAGTTTGAGATTCTGATTCGGGATTATATCCTCTCTCTTTACGATCATTATTCTCTTTCTTTTCTCCATCGGTTTTCTTATCATTTAATTGCCAATCATGTTCCTTTCGTTTATTATAATCCGCAGATCTGCGCGCGTCATAATTCATCCCATAGTTTCTCGGTTTTCCGATATATCTTTTAGTATTCTCGTACTTGCTCATCTTTTCAGTATACTCCTTCAGATTCTGTTCGTTCTCCACCCAATTTCTAAAATCCTTCTTCGGATAATGCTGCTGCTGTTGCTGCTGTTGTTGTTCGCGATTCACTACTGGTTTTAGATTTCCATGACCGTAATCGTAGGTCTGGACCGATGACAAATGTTGATCCGTAGTCGGAGGACGAGATGCATGTCCGTAATCAATCACCCTCGATGGAATGAAGTGAAGCGATTCAACAAATTTCTTATCACCTTCGCCGTGATTATAATTAAACTGCTTCTGCACGCAAAATTCTTGACCACCTGTTAACGAAGATCGTTTCATGAATAAATTAGAAGTATATTTCGGCTGGAAATCGGTTCCAGCCGCGGATTCACCATATCGAGAATTGTAATCACTCATCGTTGATTCGAGCGTAGTTCTTTCTGATCTCTCGTCGAATGCACTTGGAACGTTTTTATCAATATGTTGCTCCGAATCGGATCTCTGATTGTTGCCGAACTTGTCCTTCCAAGTATCGTTGGGTCCGTATCCTGGACGAGATGCGGTCTCTAATTCTTTTTTATTAGGATCAGGTATACGTCTAACGTACTCATTGTTCTCTTTTCGCATTTCTATTTCGAGATTTCTGTCCAGGCTACTCCTATTGAATTCATCGCCCGGTTTTGGATTTTCGTACCTGGCCCTTTTAGCAAAAATATTATCTTCAAACTGTTCTTTTCTAGTGTAGGAATCTCTACGCATATAATCGCCGCGATTAAGCAAAGAATCGCTCGAAGGTGGAAAATTCGCATTAGTTGAATCGTTCATCGGACCTTTTGCTTTAAAATCCGATCCAAAAGGTTCATTGTTACAATCTCGAGATTCAAATCGGTTCTCACTGAAATTCTTGGAATTACGTTGAAGAAGAGCATCACTTGAATCGCGAGAACCAAGAGGAATAGATTCATTAGAACTATGAGGACCAATCATATCTTCGTTAAACCTTCTAGAACTAAAAGCTCTTTCGTCAGAAAAACCAAAAGATCCACCCTTGTCAAAGGGAGGTCTCTTATCAAACGATACCTCATTCATTTTATCAAATTTGTTAGATCCCATAGTGCCGAATTGCGAGTCGGAAAGACGTCTACCGAAAAGTGTATCACTAGGTCCTCTAGGACCATATAATCCATCGTTGGGTCCTCGTGGACCAAATGGTCTTTCGGAGATTGTTCGAGAATCGTTAATTCCTCTAGGGCCAAATTGCATATTGTTACCTCTGGGTCCAAATGGATTAGGATTTCGCAGTAAAAATGATAAATCAGTTGGTCCTCTTGGTCCAATCTGTCGATCAATAGGTCCTCTCGGGCCGAATTTTGCGTTTATCGGCACTCGAGATCCAAATTGACCAACTGATTCATCTGTCGAGCTACATGGATCAAATTTCTCATTATTTGGAGGTTCAGATAACTCATTGTTGCGATCACCATATTGTTCATCATTGGATCTTCTAGGACTGAATCGATCTTCATTGGGCATATTAAGTCTAAATTGGCCCTCCTTGAGACCACGTGGACACAATTGTATATCCATAGCACCTTGTGATAAGAATGAAGGACCAGGAAATGCGCGAGGACCTCTGGGACCAAACATTGATGGTCCCCGAGGGCCAAATGGTACACCAGATTTAAATTCAATCTCCTTGGGACCAAAGTTACTATTAAAACGCATATCGAATTGATTATTAGCTGATCCCTTTTCATCAAAATCTTTATTTGGATTCAATGGTATATTTTGACTGGAGTCTGTAGAAATGGGGTACAAATTGGGCAGTTCCGGTGGTGGTTCGAGGTTCAAATCCTCTGGTCGAGAATCATTTTCACCCATGAAAGGCAAACTTTCAGGCTGCTTAATAATATTATCGTTATTATTAGATTCATTTATACTTTCGGTGTTACTTTGGATTTGATTATCATCCTGCTTGTTATCCTGCTGCAAAGAATCATCAGTAATTTTACTTTCTTCTACATTATCATTCTTTAAACTTTCAGAAGTAACAGCGTCATTTTGCTCAATTAAACTATTAACCTCATTCATTTGTACTACTTCTGTATCGTTTTCATCTGCAATATTATCAGTTTGCAGCGAAGAATCGGAAATAACAGTTTCAATCTTTTCAGGATGTTTTACAGTATCTTGAGACTGAATATTTGTTGGTTGGAATTGATTGGAATGCGGTTTGGTTTCCATATTTTTTCCTGCTCGTTCATTGTAATCCATGAGATTATGTTTACCAAAGTTGTCTAAAGGTCCCCTTAAAGGTTCGTTATCGCGATTAAAAAATTGACCTCGTGGTCCATACGAAGAAATTTGTCCCAAATCAGAAGAATGTAATTGAAAACTTGATGGTCCGTTATTCGCTAATCCACTACGATTTGGTGGATTCTTTTGAAAATCGAAGGAGCTTTTAAAAGGTGAGTCACCGGTAATTTTTTTAAAACTCTCACTAAGAGAACCAATACTAGTAGATTTGTCGGAATCAATGAAACTAGGCCTGAATACATCCCCTGCTGCTTTTCGCTTTTCCATGAGTTTCTTTAATTCTGGCGATAGCTCGTTCGGTGGATTAAATGGATTTCTATTGAAGCTTCGAGTGCTAGTACCGAAACTTTCTCGTCTATGATCAGTTGAATCTTTTGAATCGAAATAATCCGCGTTACCTCTACCAAATCGATCGTTCGGACGAAAGTGCTCGCTATTAGGTCCAAATCGATCATTACCAGAGAAGAAACGATCTTTAGAGTCGAAACGATCAGTTCCAGAAACAAATTGTTCACCACCTGGTACAAACCGATCCGATCCAAGTCGCTCATTATCTGAAAATCGATCATTTCCGGATCCGCGGCAATCCTTGTCCATCCCGAGTCGATCGTTTCCGGGCCTAAATCGTTCGCCCTCCTGTCCAAACCATTCATTGTTAAATCGATCAGATCCTGGACGTTCATTGTTTGATCCGAATCGATCACTTCCCATCGGTCCAAACCGATTGTTCTCCCTATTGAAACGATCATTTCCTGGTCCAAACCGATCATTACCTGGATTAAAATTATTTTGCGGATTTAATTGATTATTCTCGAAATCACTGTAATTTCTATCGCCTCTTCTGAAACGTTGCGCTTCGACTTTGTCAAAAGTATCAGTAGGAGGTCTAAACTGATCTTGTTCGTGGAAATTTGGATTAGTATTATCTCGTCCGAAACGGTCCTGCTCGTTTCTTCTGAAGTTCGGCTGTCCGTCAAAATTGTGAGATGGTCGATCGTTTGGATGCATAAAACGCGCATCCGTACTTGAAGAGTCAACTGAACCAAACGGAGGGCAATCTTTCATGTTAGCTGGACCCGGCGCTTTCACATTTTGCATTTGCATTCGATCATTATTCGGGAAATTTGGTGGAGGTTGCGAGAAGTTTGGTGTAATGTTATTTGGCAGACTCATCTGTGGTTGTGCAAAATTTGGCGAGACCATTGGAGGTGCCCCTACGTTCGGTGTTGAGAGCATCGTTGGGGGCATCGTTGGCATCCCTTGACTATATCCCGGCAATTCCATTCTGGAATTATATTGTTGATTTCCCCATTGTTGCTGATTGGACCAATTCGGCACTGCGGGTCTAATCATGTTCACTTGCGATGGAGTTTGCTGCATCCCTTGTGTTGCAGGTTGATTACTAGAATTTGTGGTTTCCGGCAGTGGAGGCGGTGGCGGCGGAGGCAGTAAAGATGCGGAAATATTTTGCTTTCCTGTAAGACCCAAAGTTTTCCCAATACCCAATAGATTGTTGATTAATCGCTGATTTTCGGTGTTCGATAAAATGTTCAGTATTTTATCATCGCCAGGTACGTTCTTGTTCTTTTCGGCTTCTGCTTTCGCAGCAGCCTGTTTCTGTTGTTCACGTTTCTTGCGCATCTGTTCGCGTCGTTCGAGCAACTTCTCACGCCACGATGTCCATTTTGCTTCGTATTGTTTATACTGTGTCTGAAATATAAAGACAGCAATTTAATTTTTATAAAAAGTACAATTTCAATAAATTAACCTCTTGTCTACAATTTTCTTAAAGCAAGGTTGTGGACAAGGGATAAGTCATACAATTATTTCAACGTTGATCTTGACGTCCATTATAAAAATGAAATGTCTATTAATTTTATTTCGATTAATAATTATATTTTAAAATGGATTTTTTCGAATTATAATTAAAGGTAATGTAAAAGTATAACAATAGTGTAAAAAAATATCAGATTTTCAATATATTAAAAATTTCAATATATTGAAAATCTGAATTATTTACAAAATTATTCGTTGTAGACGATCGAAATAAAATGAAAGTCATTCTAGTATCTTTTCTTTTTCAACAAACACCAAAATCAACCTCATCGAAAATGTATTTTCTAATGTGAATAATTACTCTTTAATTACATTTATTAAATATTTCGTAATAAAGCATATTGGAAATAGTACTTACCTTATCTGGATGATTAGCGTTTTGCTGCTTCCAGGCATTAAACTGTTCTTCCCACTGTTTGAACTGTGCGTCAAATGTTTTCTCAGTTTCAGTCAATTCGTCATCTTCAAATTTTTTAGCACTATTGGAATCACTAATTACATTATTATTGGATTTTTCAACTGTGATATTTTCTCTATTCTCGCCGATTTCGGGTGGTAAAGGTGGTTGACTCGTAGGTAATGGCGGATTTGTAGGATAATTTGTTACATTTGCTTGTGATATCTTATTAGCAGATTCTCTTGTGGGAAATAATGGAAGATTGTTTTGGTGCGGAGGTGGCACGTTTGTAAATTGATATGTATTTGTAGTAGCAGGGGGCAAAGGAGGTCGTGTCTCTTCTTTGGGGAGAGGCGGTGGTTGCATATTTGATGGCCCTTGCATCTGACCCGTCAAGCTCATATCCTGCGCTGGCAAATGCTTCATCTCTTGATACTGAAAAAATATTTCTATTAATAGAAATTAATAATTTAAATAATGTTCCTATCGGTATCAAAAAAATTTCTGAATATATCGATTTTTTAAACTTTTATAATATTATCGAACAAATCATTTAAAAAAGAATAGATAAATAAATTAAGGATGTATTCACATATCTCTTTGTTATTTTATATAATTTTACACAAAAGTGAAATGTTAAATCCAATACTTCATAATGCTTCAATGACAAATTATTACTATAATTTTTCTCCAAAAATTTAATTAATTTTATTATACTAAATATATTTCATTTATATTCATTTATTGTTTTATATTGTATAGTTATTTTTATATATTACATATTTATATCTATATAATAAATTATATTAATATATTTTTACATTGTACCTTGTCACCATATTGTGCTTGCCATTGTTGATATTGTTGTTGCCACTGTTGCCATTGAGCCCAGCCTTGCTGTTGTGCAGCTGTCCATTGCTCTGGTGTATATCCACTGGGCGTCTAATAAAAATATACATATGTAATAATACATCAATATTAAAAAATGTTATTACATAAAATTGATTGATCAAACACCCAATATTAATATACTAATCTAAAAAATCGTTTTATAACCAAATTTATAATCAAAATGATCACAATTGGCTTATTTTTCTCATCCGAAAAAAAATTGTTTAATCTTTTCTAAAAGCATTTAAATTATTAATATCAAAGTAAAACAAGAATGACAAATTTTTGTACTGATACAATAAAATAAAATTTCCATTTAGTATTCAGTTCAACATGCTTTCAACTTATTTAAATAAATTTAAAAGTATTGTAAGACAACCTGGTCTGTTATTAATAAATTACTATATAAAACATATATATATATATACATATAATATTATATTGTATATTATATTTAAATATATATAATTTATTAATAACCTGATTAGAAGGTTGCTATACAATGTATTTTATATCAAGAATATATTCGTTTAAAATCATTCTTACCGGTTGATTATAATACTGCATATAACTTTGCATCAAAGTCATAGGATCTGCGCCTGTTGGTGCAGCGTAGCCAATTGGTGGCTGCGGTACTGGAGTAACACCAGCTGACAACTGCCATTGGTTCCAATTTTGCATTTTGCAAATCTTCTATCAGACTAGCAAGCAGTTTGCTAGTCCACCTTAAAGGCCGTAGTCCGTTCTAGGTAATACTATCTTGTATTTAAAAAAATTTATAAACTTTATTCATTATAGCTCAAGCACACACAATATATTTTGCAATTTTTGTTTAATTTATATTTCAATACTTTCTCCAGTTATTCCAATCTTTTATACAATTGTATAAAAAGATTGTAGACAAATATAGTAAAAATAAATTGTTTAAACTGCATCAAATGTAATTCATTGATTACAATATCAAAAAAACATGATGATATGCCAACGCTGATCGATTTTGCAGCGTGTGTTTTTTAATTTCTATATTAATATAAATGTATTTTTCTACTTAAAATTTAAAATATGGAATATATAATATATAATGGATGATATATGTTTGCATCGTAGCTGATGCAGTTTGAAAAATTGTCAAAATGATAATGAAAGTTTTGCACATCTCGTAATAATAATATCACATTTAAATGAATAGTAGAAGTATATAATCGTAAGAGAAAACCTATAACTATATTTTATGATTAATATAAAATATATTCTCAATGAAAATATATTGTTTGGTTGTTTATGTCAGAAATATAATCTGACAAGTAGGCTCTGTCATAATAAGAAATTATCATGTAATATATTCAATGTATCCAAAAATCATGCGATAAAAAATAGCGCAGAATAAAGAAGATACACATTAGACTTCTACGCAAGAGTCTGGAAATGTGCAATTTGCATCTGAACAATTGATGCGGTAAATCAGCAAAAACTTCGTATGTTAACACAATTTTTTGCAATGACGCATTTGATAATTGTTCATGCATATTAATGAGTAATAACTTCAAGAAGCAAGATGGAGTTCGAATTATTATTATCCTACAGATATTCAATTTTGTTCTAGGAATATATAAAATATACAAAATATCTCAGCTACATAAATCTTAGAAATGTATTCTATTTATCATAAATAATTAAAAAATATCATATAAACATGATTTTACAATTGTATTCTTTTTTAAAGTTGCAGATATTAACAAAAAAATTACAACTTTCTGATAAACCATAATAAAATATAAAGATAAATATTATATAATAATAATAACTTTAATATTAGAAGCATTAATATTTCTATTTCTTATTAGTCAATAGCACATTAAAATTACTATCCATATCCAATTGACATCATTTATATTTTACTATAGTGGTCAAACAATTTACATGTTTCATTGACAATTCATTTACGTAATCTTTTTACTAATAGCTAAACAACTTTTAATGTTGAAAGAATGCATTTGTAGATTCATATTTAAAGGATATTTTTTTCTCATTAGCATGATTAATGGAATACACTAACAGTTCGTATGGAAATTTGTCAGGTGATCTGCACACGTACAACTAGTGCGATAGTTTTATATTGTACTAAGGTAGATTCGCTTATATATTAAGAAGATATTAAAAATATGGAAAAGTCACTAATAAAAAAGAAGTGTCTCATCCATTTTGTCAAGTATATAAAATAAAATATAATATAAAAATACAATAATATAATATAAAGGATAGATTCTCTCTAAAATATTGTGTCTTTATAATAAAGTCTATGATTATGCCTTAGATACATACATAGCATATATTAATAAAACATTAAAATAAAAATTAAATTTCAGAATATCACAGAGTATAACCAAAAAACCATGTATATGTTATATAATTCAGATTACAAACATATATATTTATAAAACCACAATGTGTCATGCAGGATATTTGGTACGTCGTTTTTGTGTGGCAAATCCAACACACAAAAATATAAATGCTTTTGCACTGCGCGACAGAATGAAAAATGTGAGATATATCACATAAATATATAAAAATTAAAAGAAGATTTAGGATAGAAGATATAAGCAATCCGATATAAATTGCGATATAGAGAAACAATCTATCGTGGAAAAAACTACTAAAAATGTAGACAGTAGAATAAAATTCTTCGTTTAATTGCGTAACTTTCTAGAAGTAATAATTTCGAATAAATTTGTGCAAATAATATTCCAATGTGTTCCTGATTACATAGATAAATAAGCTAAGAATACATGTCCTAATTTCGAAACATGTCATGTTCAGGTTTGTGAAGTTAGCAAAATGCGAATCCAAAATGCAAATTTTTACAAAATTGATATGGTATTTGATTTATTCATAATCGTTTTTTTTCTAGCTTGAAAAAAAATTAAAAATAAACAAAAAGTTTCATCGGCAGTTTTTACAATTTATAACAAATAAAAATTATTTATGAATAAACGTGGATAAATTGTGGTCAATAAAATGCCATATAATTTTGTAAAAATTTCCATTTTTGGAGTGACAACTTTATAGACCTCTCATTTTTTATGGCTTATCGCTGCTTCCTGAGCTGCGTTCTGATATTCACTATCAGTACTGCAAATCTATAATTTATGTTACGCATATTATAGATTTTCAGTACTGGCAGTTAATTTCGAAATGCAACCCTGATATAAAGTAATTTCTCATTGTTGTATCAATTTGTTAGCAATTTTTATCATTATATCGACTTATATTCAGCATCGTATCAATTATGAAGAACAGAGATTCTTCATGGTATCAACTATTCAATTAAAAAATATGTGTAGATAAAATTTAATTGAAACAGACGAACCGTCTACTTTTATACTTACAGAAAAGTCTATATATGCATATGTGTGTGTCAACACAAAATCAAATAGCTGCACATATTATCTCGATGTTACAATTTCAACAATTTCTCTTGAAGACTGCACGGTCAATCGAAAAGTAGAAATCTTTACTCCACCATCTCCTTTTTTTCCAGAAGAAAGATAAATTGCTTCCCTCGCTAATTATATCAAAATCCGCTGAACGCTCTGCAAATGGGACAATTCGTCAATTAGGTTGAAGCGAAAATCTCTTTTTGGTACCTGATCGTATCGATCAGGCTGATCACAGACGAAACAAAGCAATTCGAACGACTGTTTCCTTTCATTATTTTCTTGAAAGAAAACGAGTGCCTACTGTTTATTTTAGTATAATACAACTACGCTTCGCGTATCGAAAGTCGATTGGAGATCAGGTTAGTTCGCGACTTAGGTGGCAATTTACAGGTTAGGTCAGGGGTTGATTGAATGAAAAAAGTGTGCTTATTGATTTCTCGTGTTGTTTTAACTCCTACGGATACAAGATGTCATAAAGTGACCGAGTATCTTATTCCTTATAAACTTCTCTCTATTTTTAACGAAATCCGATCAGATTTCGCAATAAATTTTCCCTCTACGAAAAATGTCGAGACGTGTTATTTAACGTATACACTTTTCTACAAGTGCCTAGTATTGTATTTTTGTACAAACTTCAAATTAAAATTTAATTTAAAGCTTGAAACTTTTCAGTAATAATAACTAATAAGATAGTAATTAATGCTCTCTTAATTGCATATTTCTAAGTATTAATAAATCCAGGTCTCTTAAGACCTTATTGGCCAATGAAACAATCTTAAGTATTTTTTAGTGTTGTGAGAGAGCATACGTTTTGCATTTCCCGCGTGTAGCGCTGCGATACCGTGGTAGCGCTTAGATATGTAGCGCGATCGTTTTTTGTTTTTAAGCGAGTACGAGAAGAAGCGAAGTGTGTGTTACGCAGCAGAGAGCACGATTGTACAAGTGCGACTAAATATATTATTATTCAGCAATACGTAGTCTCCCTCGTTAATCACCAGCCTAAAATACAACATTTAGATTATAATTTAATTTAAAAATTTTATGTTATGGTTTGTAGATTAGGGGCTTTTAATGAGGTAACAAAGTTTCTATCTGAAGCTTATATGCTGAATATTTGCAATAATAATATCAAAAATCAAGTAAATGATATTATTACTTTGCAATTATTTGCCTCCACATTTTTGTTAAAGAAATATCGTAAGCAACAGAGACTATGTTCAATATTCACAGATCTTATATTCAAAATTACAATTTTCATTACAATCTGAAAACAATTATTTCATTGGCTAATAAGGTAGTAGGAAACCTGATTTATTTATACTGTACAATAGTAAATCTTTGAGCTGTGACATTAATTTGCTCCAATTTTTTAAATTTACAACTGCGGCACGCTTAAAACTTAAAGATTGTGGCTTAAGGCAGCGCCAGAAATGCTCTTTGCTGGAAAAAATCGTTTCAGTTTAGAGCTTAAAAGCAAAAAAAGCTAAAGGCTCGCTCGTGTAGAGCAAGTCTGACCAAACTTGAGATTTCAAATGGATGCTTTTCATTTATGTTCATTTCTACTGTTTTAATGATTAGCTTAACTTTATCTCGATTTAACTCACTTTTGATCTTTCTCTAAAACTAATGAAAGATAAAAAATAAATTGAAACAAGATTAAATCAGCATTGGTAGAAATGACACATTAATGACAAGTCGACGCAAGTGTTCGTTTTCTTTTTGTTGGAACCCATCCAGCGCCAAGAAAGATAAAGCAACGTTTGTGTCGACTTGTGTTATTAAATAGAAAGCATCCAATCGGAGATCGGATCCCTAGAGCGGTACTCATAATCCAATCTTACACTCAAGATTTCAAATCTGGTCAGTTTAGAACTCCATCCAACCTGTAAAATAAACGTATGGTATCTAGAGATCTTAAGATCTTGAATATAAAATCAGGCCATAAATATACGAGCCTACGAAACCAATATATAAATTTGTTCATTAAATTCAGGACTGGATGTATAAGTGAATGTTATTAACATTTAATTGCAATCATCAGCATTCTTTTTTTATGTATCACAACGTCGAAAACTGATAACAAATTTGGCAGATAATTCTGTTTGGATCTTTCTTATCTATCTAATATAGAACAAAATTATCTTTATGTCACATTTTTGTCACTGGGCCAACATCCGAATTCTTTTTGCGTTCTTGTTCTTACATAATTGACTATACCTTGATCAATGTTTTTCTCTAAATATCTTTTTGAATTTTAATGAAGGTTTGAAAAAAAAAGCATTTTCTTGATAACTCACAATTTTTGGTCAAGTTATAATCCTTTGAAACTGAACTGAATCATAATCTCATTCCCGATTGGTTGATAAATCAATCATTTTTTTCGATGGAAGCCTAAACGAAAAAAATGTAACACAAGCACTTTCATCAACGAAATACCCAAACGTTCCGTTAAAAAAAAATACATCGACGTAAGGTATTTTTATCAATCGGAATGTTTACGTTACATTCATTGAGCGACTTTGCGTACGACTTCAGGGCGCAGTTCTGGTTAGCGCGAGTGACGCAAAAAATGCTCTTCCTCATTATATCGATTATATATTGGTTTCGATTGTCTTTAGGGGGGGACCGGGCAGAAATCTCGGATCGATTGCGAAAACATGTCGTGTGCAAACACCGCGTGTGGGACATCGCGCCGCCATGGACGAGCTTGCGTTCGCCTCTTGCGCGACTTGCGCTTCGCGCGAGAGAATAGTGGAGTGTATCGCGTTACTTACAATAAATGCGAATCCGAAACAGGCCCTCGTTAACGAACGCGGCCACCATCCACGGCACACACCGCGTTCGAGCGGACGAGACGTCGCAGACGCTGGCAAACGGAGTACACCGTATACATACACCGCGTCGCGTATTACATCGACGATCGACTGATCCGGAATCCGTATTCCGGACTATCGCTCTGAAACTCACTGAAACCAGTGTTGCGATTCGAGTCAGGCTGCGTGCGCACACGTGATTCTGCGCATGCGTAGCAATGGGAATACAGCGACATATGTAACATACGCAAGGCCATCCTCAAGATTAATTCGCGAAATAGCATAAAATTTTGTAATTTCAAAATATTTAGAAAATATAATTGATTTTAATATAAATGATGAAAATATTAAATACGATATTAATAATATATATGTTGGACCAGAATGCGAAAGTTTTCTAAAGACATTACCTTCAGAATGCGCGCGCGAAATAAAATTAAATTGTTTACAATTTTATGT
>VBVR01004169.1:0-15140 GCA_011638315.1 Tetramorium parvispinum
CATTAATTCGTTATTAGTGAAAGGTTTAACATGTAATAATAGGTGCCTTAAATATCAAACTACAATTTCAAACGTTTATTTGCATTCCAAAAGGTACCAAATGTAAAATATAACCAAAAATAGCTTAAGTGGTACGCATTTGGCAACTTTCCCCTACTACTAAAGATTCTATTTGCTCTGTACCTACATTATTCCATCTATATCTTCGGTTTAATCCAGAAATAGCTGTAGAAAGTAATCTTTCAACTAGCTAAACACATCACGAAAAACTATAGCGTGGCTTACTGCGCCGATGTATTTCCCTCTGGCATTTTTATGTCTGGTAAAATGTGGAAGAGCTCGTAGATAAAACTTCTTGAGGGAGAGGCGCTCGGGGAAGTGGCAAATGATATAAAGTTAGCCGAAAAGTTAAAATGTGTGCGCGGGCATTTCCAAACAGGTACTTTGCTGTCGTGGAAGATAGAGATAGCATTATCTAAAGTAGAAAAATAATGCGATATAATCGTGGCAAAAATGTGGTAGCGTGTAACGGATAACATGAATTTTAATCCATAAATGTAGCTAGTCTTGAATAATGTGCCCGTAATGTGATTAGAATACTCTCGGATTTATGTTTAAATATATTTTAATTTTTACGTTTTACATTTTATTATCTCTCTCTCTCTGATTTTTTTTAAATTTAATACTCCTAATTAATATAGAAAAAATAGAATAAATCAACTAAGATAATTCTCTTAAGCGCGAGACTCACGTGGAAGTTTTCCTAAGACCGCGTAAGACGCCTTCTGTACTTCCCGACTACGGTATTATTCTCTTAACTTAACTCGTAACACGCCTCCGCAGAGTTCAACGAATCGCGAGACATTTCCCATCGTAAAAATATCCCGGGGGAGCTCATAGATATCGTTGGCAAAGGCGAAGTCCTGAGCCCGGCGCAGCGTGCAGGCTGCTAGGGTACACTTCCTGTATGAGACTACCGCTCCTCTCGCTTAAGCTTGCCGCACTAGCCGCGAATGCTGCACGTACTGGTCCGGGCGCGCGCGAATCGTTGGAAACTTATCTTCTATCCCGTGCGCATCTGTCGCTCGTAAAACCAGCTTCGGGAATATAACCCATCACCGGGATAGCACCTACGTTCAGTAGTAACGCGGCCCCCTCGTTTCTCTGTATTCTTCCAAGGAGGCTCTTTTCGCCTATCTACCCAACAATAATAATCTTGCGAAAACCGCTACACCGGCTGCGATGAGACTTTACGAGATCGAGGTGCAGCGCGATAGATCGACATTTGATTGTTTCCGTCATTTCTATCTGCATACGACACGCGATCGATGAAAAAAGATGCTTAATCGCGTGGAATTGTATCAGCAAAGTATATTTTCAGACGTACAGCTGATGCAATCTCGAGATTTTGTTGATGAAGAATCATTTTTGCGGTATATCGAATAATCGAATACAATTAAAATTCGTTTTGTTTTTTAATCGCGCAATTGAGCCTTATCTTTATGTGGATGCTGATCTATACATTCATCCAAAACGTATTTGCCAAATTTATCGCCAAGATTAACGAACGTTCCTAATTAATTACGAAAACACTAAGCTTACGTTAAGCTCTTTGACTTGTGAGCTTTGAATCCGCCATCGCCAACTCGGAGCATCAAAGTTAGCTCCGCTGGTCCCTCCGACGTGTCTCGATTGCACAGAGCTACCTTGACAAACGAGCACGATGGCAGGCTTAACATTTGCCGTGCAATCGTTTGCGACTAAATGGTATTTGTTTAATTTGCCCCCGTCAGCTGGGCGCTCGTGTGGTGACCGTACATTTAATACCACTTTGAAGCGTATCGAGCCACCGGCAGCTTCCACAGGATCCTCCATCTCCAGCCTCTTTAAACATCATTAACAATCACCCAAGATCTATCAAACAGCTCGGAAATTAGTGTACATAGTGCAGCAATGACATCCACTCGCTCCTAGTCAAGCTCCTACAAATGTCGGCGACTCTACGACACGTCCGCGCTTTGCATGCGTACACTCGCCGGTGTATGTACTGTCTAGGCGAAGTGACATGTCCGCTTGCAGGTAACCGGACCATGCGTACTTAGATCCTTATTTGTCTGCGACGCAGTCATACTCGGTTTGTACGATCCGAGACGCCAAAGCTAATTGACGCTTTGCAAGCGATAATTGCGCGTTTAGTATCCGGATGCTGAAATACGTATTTGATTTTGATTCAAATAAGATTAATACACGTTTATTTAAAGAAATTATAAAGTATATATTATATACCTAACAAAAAATGTAAAGAAAATTTAATTATAATTCTCTATGTGCCTGTATATGCACTAACAATAAGAGAAAAATAGTTACTTTTGGGTTCAACCACAATTTTATAATATTTCTAACGATAATTAACATAATGTTAACACAATGATGTATATAGTTAAGTTAATCACATTTATAGTTAGAAATATTATAAAATTATGGCTGAGGCCAAAAGCAACTATATTTTTCTCTCAGTATATATTACACATTGATTTAATCGTCATAAAATCTATCGAACCAATTTTTGATAAATTACATAAATTTATTTTAAAAATCCTATTATACTTTTCTCAGAAATTTAAAAGATGAGATGAATGTAACGATTAAGATACTCCAATAGAACTGTCATTCTATATTGACGTGTTGATGCATAAGCGCAATTTCCAAGCAGTTCAATGTATACAGTGTACCGGGGGGCACACTCTACAGATAAGTGTGTCGTAAGCACGGCTGAATGAGATATCTTGAACCGCATTAATTTGCCAGGATCGACTTGGAAGCTTCCGGGAACGCTTTACCGCCTGTGAATGATATCTTATACTTGATCAAACGTTGTTGCGCAGCGCATTCGACGGCGCACACCGAAACGCGATCACGGTACAGCACACGCGATCTCATTACGTCGTACAATTCGAGCGAGATCGGGCGTAACGGGCTTTATACGGGCAGGAGCAATAAATACTTCAAGGTAGGCAGATCGACATAGAGCGCGATGGAGGTTTCGCGTCAGATCGAGTGACAATTCGAGGGAACGTTTGGCGATCTCCGAAATGATCGCGCTAAACCGGATCGAGTAACATTCGTTTCGCGTGTCGAACAGCGCGCGGACATGAATGAGTCTCGCGTGAATAATGCCTGAGCGATGTGGGTGATTGACTTACGAACAAAACAGATTTCACGCAGCGCCGAAGCTATAAATACTTCAGCCAAACAAACGATGCGGATTTGCCATGAAAAGTCTCAAGATCGAGAGCTCAAGAAAAACTTCTGCCAATACTCAATACTATTATGTGCCAACTCGTTGGTCATTATTGTCATTAACAACTTTATTTGTACCCGGCTAGGTATAACACCTATTCAGATGTAAAATGTATTGTGTAGACGTATTTATACAATAACTAAATTTTTATTTGAATCTAAACTATCAATAATTCTTATAAATCTTCATGCACGCAAAGAAAAATGTTTCTTTATATTTAATGTATGTGTTTGACTTATAGTTCGACGAAAAAATAACTATTATTTGAAATAATACTTTAAATACGTCTGATTCAAATAAAAGCATTATTTGTTTCAATTAATTTACTTGGAATGACTATTAAGCTCATAAGCTTATAAATTAGCAAATAGATTAATTTTTTATTTCTTTCAAAAAGTATTTTGTTTAAAGTAACATATACGTTTTATGAAAGTCAATCATATATTTCAAGTCAATCATAATTATATATTTATTAATTCAAATCATTACTAGTTTTGATTGGACTATTTTAATAATTCAATATCTTTTAACTTTAATAAAGTTTATTAAATTCAAAGAAACATTTTTCAGTGACATCAGTGAACAATTATTAACATAAATAAATATTGAAAAGAATGTTTTAGTAATTTCATATTTACAAAATTCTGCTAGTATACAAAATTTTGTTAGTATAAATAAATTTAATAAATGGATAAATTAAAAAGTTTGAAGATGTGAATACTTCCATAATACTTACGGAATGCAATAAAGATTTCGCGTTGTTATATATTCAAAGTTATTTATCGATATTGAAAATATTCGCTTATATTGAAAAAGATTATACGGTATATGTACAATACTTATTTGATATTAACAACGTTATTTGTTGCAAAATACATCCTAGTGATGCGGAAATATAACGCATATACCAAACGTTACGAGCATACTTTTACTAACTCGAACAACTGCATCAAATACATTTTTCAGAAGGAGCTTCTGTCCGGAGTAGTACATATCTCGGCAGGCTACAAGGAAAGTTTCCCGCCAATTCTCGCAAATGTTCTTACAGACATAACGTCGACGTACATACGGCACCGAAGGCAACATTTGCGTTATGCTACCAGTCGGTTGTACTTCTCCGCAGAAAAAAAAGTAATTGCCCAACTCGCGGCATTTTATGGACGGCTTTACAGGCAGCCGCATGACAGGCGGGGCGTTCTCTGTTACACAAGGCATAATTCGAACTTTCATCGGTGTCTCTCACAATAGTTCATCGCACTTTATGAGTAATTACTTTTTAATTGCGCGCTGGAAAAATATCGCGAACGCGAAAACTTCTTGTCGAATGGTCGGAAATTTCCCCTGGTCTGATGTTTCGGATGATCGCGAGTTATACGAGCGGTGATAATCGACAACTAGGTCTGACTTCGCTTTAGTAGCGATAATTAGAATAACTTTTCAAACTGAGCTCTATTCAAACATTTTATACATTCATTATATCGATACATAGAAATATCGATATATGATATGAATGGTCGCAAGTGGTCGCTTGAAACATCGCTGTAATAGCAATGATAACGATTATCGATTTTAAAACAACTTACTTATTTAACCGTAAAATTTATTAGCTATGGTATTAAAAAAATTTTTAATGCAATATAAATTACAATAAACGATGCGTTATAATATACTGGGTGATTTATCTTTATCAGTAATGAGCTGGTTATTTTTACACCGGTAAAACAATTATTTGAACTTATTTGGATTACATTCGTAATCATGATTATATTTAAGATAATTATTATTTCGTACAATTGACAAATAAAGACAGCACGTAAAGATTTTATTTCGTATCGCGCAATCTGAGCGTTTATGTGAAGTGTATTCACGAACGTGCCGTCGACAGGACGAGGAAATGATAATTTCATGGTGAGAAAAGTCGAGACGACGAGCGGCAATGAAGAACGCAATGGCCCCGCGGCTCGCTAAGGAACGAAACTGTACGAAAGTCCAGGATCGTTCGCTTTCTCACGTGTCCGCCCGTGCATGTACGCGCTCCACCTTCGGTCGTATGGAAGCACACGAAAGGGCGAGAAGAAGAGGTAGGTAAAAGAAGAGGATACGGCGGTACCGAGAGACCGTGGTGCGGTATCGGAGGCGCGAGTGGAAACGAAACGGCCGACGGAGGAAGCAACAGCGATGGTGTGAGAACCGAGCCTCGTAGTGATTTCCATAGTTATTCCGAGATAACCGGCGGAAGAGCCCTTGTGGCTCTGGCTCGCTCTTTCGACGAGCATCCTATCATTTCGCGTTGCGAGACCGAGTACACCCTCACCGCGTATACTCGCCACGGAATCTCGCGAAGATTCATACATACGAATCGGCCGATGTCTTATTTCGGATGGGCGAATGATTCCACGATGGTATCATATTCGCGACAGTAGAATCTAGATGAGAGTCTGCAGGAAGATAATCCTCATATATTCGATTAAACATCTTGACAACGAGAAAAGACTGCTCGAGACTTTCTTATTTCGGCTTTACTTTTAAGCTGTACAAAAATTAAGCGAAAGTATAAAATAGTTTGTTAAGACACTTTTGAGTAGTATTTGAAAATATTTTCGATTTATATAACATATAAATTAGTGACGAGACATTTTAGATATCGCAAACAGAGAAAGTAAAAAAATAGTTTACTTGTCGACAAACAGCAGCTTGCCCTTTTCGCGTTCATAGGATCTGTCCGAAACAATCGCACGTTTTAATAACAGCTGAAACGAGCATTGATATCCGCGGTATGGACAAACTGTTATTCTTATTCAAACTGCCATAATTACACTTGATGACTCGCCCGGTATCGCTCCGAAAGGCAGGGTTTCCAGGGCGCGGGTTCGACGAACCCTAACGTGCCCTGAAATTGCGCGCTAGCGGGCCCTGGAGCCTCTTCGGAGGGCAGGGACGATCGCGCGGCTCGGGGGAACGCGGGATCCGGGTCCTAGTGGGCTCTTGTCGTCCATCACGTATAAACGATTTAAACGTAGCGAGTGTCAGCTCGTAAATATTATAATTATGACATCAAATATGGCGAGATCTTTACACCGTGTAACGAGGACCGCTCAGGAGACTGGAATACGGTTAACGCGCGGCCGGACAACTGTAGTCCGGGGCGACGCAGGACGGCGGGTGTGGTCCCGTTCTTTCGCCGGACCAATACATGTCCGGTCGGCGTTGTGCGGATTGGAATGTTTTGTCCGCTCGATTTGTTCCGTTCGGAGGAATTAACCCGTCCGGCGACGATCAATAATTTGGCCGTCGCCTCCACGAAGTGCGCACCTCGGCGCGGGGACTGAGAATGCAGGGAAGCGCGGCGGACGGCGAGAGGGGGAGGGGGGGCTTCGCCAATTTGTATGACCTGGTTATTTTCAATGAAGCTCCGTACTTGACGTAATCACGCGTCTAAGGTATCTTTAAAGAGCTAGTTAACGCCGACATTCAACCAAGTTTGTTCACGAAGCGTCTAATCAGTGTGACTAGCAACCAACTAAGGTGCGATTTTATTGTCGCTACAACGTATGGATTTTATAGCACGGGAGTTCGCATAATTTCATGAGAAGCTGGAGCGTTTAATCGCGACTTTTCCGCGTACAGTTATCGGAATATAGAAAGTAGATGCTTATGTGCATGGATATTTCTAATCGAACATAATATGGACTTAAAGAGCTTGCTTGTAGCTACTCTGAAGCACTAGTATACGTGCAGCTGCATCGTTATATACGTACGATGACACTGAATTAGCATACATGAATTATCGAGGGGGGAAAATATCTATGACAATTTTGACATATAAATATAAGTTATTTCAAGAGACGAGTGAGAGGAAAATACATTTCATACTCTTATGATACAGTTAAATTATCTCTATGAAAATTTTATTACTTTTCAAAACTTTACTACTTATCATAAATAAATAATGATAAAAATATTTTATATCGTGCGTTTTCTGTTCGTTTCATATATTTCTGCTAACATTTGGTTATCTCACATGTCCCATATATTGATTCTTACGGTAGTATCTCGCATTTTGATTGCTGCTATCAGACGTAATATCAACCCATGGGCAATAAAATGTTTAAGCCAAAACTTCGCCGCCAAAACTAATTTTGCCACGGTCGTATTTGTTTCCGGGTTAGACGGCCATCCGGTAGGATCGCGGGGAAACTAATAAAACAGATACAGATAGGACAAACGAAACACACCGCGAATCCGGCAAACCGCGAATTTGCGGGCAATGCTACGGCGAGCGGCGTGGGAGAATCTGCAAAATCTATCATGGAAATGTAATTACCAAGTTTGATTGGATAATCTCTAGAGAAATCAGCCGCGCATCGGACATCGCCGCTCTTGCGTCTAAGCTTGCGGAAACAGAAGTAAGCGACAGTGTCAATGGCGATACCGCCGGTTAAAATCGACGAGGATAACAATTTATGAATTTTGAACTGTAGCTTTCATTTTATTGTCGAGTACTCTTGCGTATCATGTCTGCACGGCTATTTTTAATCATTATCACGGATGTACTTCTCAAAACTGAAAACTATAATGAGTTTCTGCAAATGCAACGTTCGCCGATTCTAACAAGGTGGCACCAAAGCTACGTGGAAATAATTAACGAGTTTCAACGAGCTTTCAACAATTAGAATTGAAAAATAACACGGGTCGTACTTGGAAACCGCAACTAGTGGCATTGTTTGAGATCCAAACGAGCATGAAATATATTTATATTTTCGACGTATTTATACTTCATTACAGAATTCAGAAATTTATCGGACTTTTTTAAAAATGTCATGTAAAATATCCGGTATGCCATAAAATAAAATTTTAAAATATCAGACGAGTCAAATGTCATGAATCTTTTAATGGATGATAATGAAACACTCAATTTGTAATTTAGTAAAGATAAAAAAATATATCTATTATGCATATGTGTGTATATTCTTTCTCATCGTAATATAATATTACATAATACTGATAACATCATTTTTCACACAAAATTTATGGGAAATTTAACTTAAGTAACATGTTTGATGGCAGTTCAATTTTAAAAGATCTTCAAATTCCAGCATATTTTCTAAGTGCGTAAAGCTCCTATCTTTAAACGCAGTCCTTTAAATTTTTCACATTCCGGTTTTTAATCCCTATAAAATTCTGTCATCTAGGGAACTCCGTTTCGAGAGCTATCTCATAGACTTTAAAGATAATATGAGCGATCCTCCGAAAAATCCATAAAAGTTAGTTACGAAAAAGTCGCCGACACCTTCCGCGCCCAGAGGCTTCGCCCACGTTCCTCGATCATCGACAGGACCAGCGCGACTGTAGCGGGCTCGGGGTATACGCTTCATTCTTATCTCGATTATAGTCGAATGAAGTTCACTCGGGGGCCGAAATACTCCCTGAAGTATTTCATTATCGAGATCGTACCTCGGTGGGTAATAAAATTGGAAGGCACTTTCTCGTCTCGATCTGCTGGAAGAGGAGCAAGTTCGTCGGACATACGCAAACACATGCGCAAATGAGTGAGTGTTGTCGCATTGATGCAACATCATGGATAGGATTGAAATATCGGAAATACGTTCACGATAGTAAATAACATAAGTTGAAGGGCAGAATATACAAAAAAGAAAACGAGAGATTTCGAGGTGAATGACGATTGAGACCTGAGAGAGAAGGAAACAGAAGACTGGAAGATCAGATATCGATGTGTGGAATGAAAAAAGAACAGAACGTACGTGTATATTTATATATTGAGTAAGATCAAGAAAAGAGAGCTTCGAGCTTCTTTGAGAAGATGGGAATGACGGGGAAGAGAGAGAAAAAAAATTAGTGGGGCGGAGATGAAGGTGACCGTAGGAATAAGGAGTATCCAGGTGGGCCAGGTATGGCGAACGGAGGTGCCGTACAGCCCACGCAAACCGGCCCCCGCTTTAAAGCCCCCGGGTCCGCACGCTACATCTCTTTCCGTCCTTCCCTTGGCTACGACCATCTACCATCTTCGAGGCCCTGTAATACTCTCGCGTTTACGACTAAGCATCACTGACACGGGCGCACGGGGACATACGTACGGAGATCAAGAGAGAAAGAGAGAGAGAGAGAGAGAGAGAGAGAGAGAGAGATGCGCGCGAGTGTATGCATATAATCGCCTCCAGACGCATCTGCTTCGATCATATTCCTTCCTCGAGAATTATTGGCTCCGCCATGTATAAGGTGTTCTTTCGCGTTTCGTCGAGCCTGTGTGCTTTGTACGAGCGCGTGATGATATTCCGCGATACAAGAAGACTCGAATCTCATAAAAAAGATTTTATAACAGATTTTATGCGACTATCGTAGCGTCCCTCTTTAAATCAGTTGTTACATTAAATAGATTAAATTTGTATCGTAAAATCAAAATATCGTAAATTTTTTATTATAGCGTTTCCATATTTCTGTAGGAACTTTTTACATTTTCTTCTCACGTTACACTAATGTGGAATTCGGCTGTCGGGTATAGAATGATTGTCGCACGTATTCACAGCAGTATCCCGTTGGGAAATTCGTGGGATTAGGATTTGGCACGCGGCGAAATTCGATGTACGTTTTCTGCCAACATTCGTAACCTACTCAGAGGCGTATCACGGATTCATTTGTAACACTTTCTCGAACATTTCTACGACATTACGTGTCAAATAAAACTTCATTGCAGATTTCGAATATCCTTCCTTTCAGATACACTTTCTTTCAAATATGTTATTTTTTTCAATTTTTTTTTTCGAATACACTTCTTAGTGTTCTAATTTGAAAAATCAAATAAATTTATCAACTTTATTGCATTTATTTGCACATCATTGTGCATAATATTCGACGCATAAGCATTACTTTCAGATATCCGCTCTCACATTGTTTCAACGATATAACGCATTTCCTGCAGCGATCATGAATATGGCACTTAATATTCCGTCGCGTGGCGTGAAAGAGGGAGGGAAGGTTAATTTCTCGAGATAGATAGCTCGCTCGATCGATCGGGCGCACGAGTAGGGTTGTATTCTGTAGAACAGCTCAATAAACGCATGCAACTCAACGATTGACTACGGAAATAGCAAGGAGGTAGCGCGGAGAAAGAGAGAGCGGATAAGGAAGCGCGCCTGATGTAACCAAGAGAGTCGGCATTTCAGAATTTATTACGTACATCAGACGTATTCGGGTTTTACTACCAGGTGCATCACGTTAAATGCACTTCCTCTCTCGACGAGTTAAAGCATTCCTCTACTATTCTCTTCTTTATCCCCTTTATTATTATTCGAGAGTCAATTCTTGCATATGTAAGAAACGATTGTTTTTCTTCTCAACAATGTTGTCGACAGAATCCTGAATTCTTACTATTACTATATTGTTATTATTTTATAAAAGGCTGGATGATCATTAACTTTTTAAAGTTTACCTTTACTTCCAGCGTGCAGTACGTTTGTAATTTAATAAGAAATAAATGAATTTCACTGGAATAATCTCTATCATCTTTTTAAAATTAATTTTTATCAATCTTTCACATTTATACACAATTTAAAAAATCTATAAAATTGAATAATAATTGAAATCAGTATTATTCTATTTTCAAGTAACATTCGTTCGCAGCTATTAAACGTATAGGATCGTTCATTTACAACACGTTCAGACACATATCTGATTCACGCATCGCTGTCAATTGGAATTGCATGCGCAACAGTATCTGCAATCGAATTTATGCTATTCCTGTCTGACCGCGGTCCTTATTCTCATACGTATTTATCCCACCTTATTTACGTTCGCCAGAACTCATGCTTCTTTATCGCATTTCAGCAGTTACTTTGTAAGCACAAATCAGGCTAATCGATTTCCGTTGCCGCATCGCTTCTACGTCGCGGAACAACCGTACCGAAGGGGATAGAGAGAGCATGGAAGTATTTATGGTTACCCCGAACGAGCGCGTCGTCGCTGGGGCCACCCGAATGCCACCCAGGAGATGGTCCGGGGATGAAACCAATTTTCGACGGTGTCTATATAAATCAGATCTTGTTTCGCGCAGGTACCGTCAGCGCTGCAACGCTGGCCCCCGACGAGTTCTCTCCATCAGAACGCACGTCCGGATTCCTCCGCCCCCTTTGTCCGTTCGCCGAATGGCCCTTTGGAACCGAGTTAAAAAGGGGGTCAATATTTATTAGACGGTTTCTAATGAAACATTTTAAATGCATGGAACCCACGAATGTACCCGTAATCGTACCTCGCTGCTTTTCCACTTGCAACCATTCCCCCTTACACAATCTCCATCTTCTTCCGATCGTGACTCCCCGTTCGCGTTATCTCCCGTATGTTTGACATTAAAACGCTATGAATCGTTTCCTTCTGTCTTGCCCTGTGCTACGCACGCACGCCCGGCCTGCTCGTAACTTCTCGCGCGAGCAGTAGAGAGTATTTTGGACATTACCGAGGGTCGAATTTATGCCGAGCTAATAAAATTAAAATTTCATCTGTATGGCTGAGAAATTGATTTTAAACAGTGCTGAAGGAATGAAGTTAACCGTGCCGTAATTCAATATACCGTGCCGTGCCGTGAACGTCGTTTGTTGTCATTGAGTTCTTCTTTCACAGCACTGGTATATCATGTAACGAAGTACGAAATTACTATAGTATCGCGATCACTTGAATCAATATCGATAGATTAGGATAATTCTAGTAGTGGATTAGTAGCGGCGTGGAAAATGATTAGTGTACAAAATCCCGCTGGATTTTGTAAAAAAAGAGCGTATTTCTCCGGTTGCGAGAACATTTAAATGGCCCTTCGTTACATTCATTCGCTGCCGGTGTAAAATGTCACCTCAGCTTTGCGAATGAAGAAGCATGGCGTATTCTCACCCTCGGAGCAAGTAGAAAGAGAGAGGGCAGAAGAGCAAACAGAGAAAATAGAGGCGAGTTTTACGAGCGGAGGCATTTTTCTCGCGGCAAGAAGCGAAACTCGTTACCACCTCACACCACCGTCTCGTTTAGGCAGCGCGCAAAAAGCAGATTGTTGGGGAAGAAAGGAAAACGTCGAGGGCACGAGCGAAATGTCGCTCTCCGACCGCGAAGAAAACGTGAGATATCAGCTGCAAGTAGAATTGTCGCAACGCAAATCTCGAATAGCTGGCTGAGCGCGAGCGGTCTTGGGATTTCTCCCCTGACAACTTCGCGCATTCGTTTGTTGTTCTGCGAAAGTAGATACAGCTACCAATAAATTGGACTGTCTAGTACTTGTGATTGATCGTCTCTAAAGTTGCGATAACTTTACGAGTCTTCGCGGTGAAGTTAGATACTTCGTTATTACGTCACATGACGATTACTGTTTCATTTTTGTTCGTCGCGCTGCGAAGGTCCTCATTCAAATTAAAAAACGCTTTGATATAGGTGAGCAGTAAATTCGTCTCGCGATAATTTCGTAGTCGATAAGTATGCACGCGAAATCATCCAGCCGATATAAAATCGCGTAGTCATCGACTTTAACGATGTCGTTTCGCGCAATAAGACGGCTAATCCTGTAAACTGGTCGATGTTGTGTAAAAAAGGGAATGTGGAGATTAGCGAGACGACCAAGGATTACTTCGAATAGGCTTAATCCGAAGGAGGTAAAACGTTTTGGGTAATTGACCAGCGGTCGTGAACGCAGTTAAAACAAGAAAAAAGAGACACAATAAGCTGCAGATTCACTAAATCTTAAACCTGCTGTAAAATTTTTTATTATGTTTTCAGGCGAGACGCCTTTAATTCGCAGTCTGAAGAATTTAATATTTTAAAAACATTCTTCTCTTTCAGAGAGCGCATTACTTATGATAATGCTAATGGTAATTACATCAGTACTCGTTACATTAAATTAATATTATTTTTTGTAAAATCTTTTTAATAATATAAAAGGCAACAGTTATTATTATCGAAATCGATCTCTTTGCTAGCAAATTTTATCGTACTTTATAATACTTTAATGTGTAGCCATGGCGTACATTCGTTTTTGGGTCTGAGAAATATCCTTGTTCTAAATATAATTTCGTTTAGAGCAAAGATATTTCTCGGACCCAGAAAGCGTTTATGCCCCTGTGCCCTCACAGGAGGAAACTTGTAAGAGAAAGAGTAGTATAAGTCGTAGGTAGACAGGAGCTAGTGGTCCCCCGGCGACATCTTCTTCCTGACTGTTTCCACCTGAAACCTAAAACTAATGGCGTCTTCCACTTTGGTACCTCGGTAAGTAACTAAGTGTGTAACTAATCACGCGCGCAGCGCGTTCACCATGTCGTTCCTCTCTTCCTTCTGCTCTCCTTTCGTTCCAGTAACGGCAGCGCGGCAGCGGCAGTGGCGCGCAAGAGCCATTCCACTGTGGCTTTCGTGCGTCTGTGTGCGGACGTGGAGCAAGGACTCGTCGTTCGATTAATCTTCGCTAATACTTACTCGCTACTTCGGCACACCTCTCCACCCTTTCGGTCACCGGCCACACCGCCTCGCGTCGGCCCCTTGTCCTTGCTACCTCCGAGAGGTAATTTAACCTCGATGCCTCTCCCCCTATCCCCGGACGCTCGATCTATCGGTTACTAATGCCTACCCGCCACCGTCTGGGATTGGCAATCATTTTCATGAGTTCATTCCCGATGCGGGATTCGAGAAGCCAATGAGCTGGGGATTGCTCCTAGCCCACCTGCGCGACCGCGTGTTCGTTCATCTGTCCATCCCACCGTCGCTTCTGTGTGTGGGAGTCGATGGGTTCGAGATACATGATCGATACGAGCCCGCAGTGTAATTGGATGATATTATTTGCCTCGCCCGATATATTTATTTATGAGGCGTTACATTTTTTCCAGTCGCAGATCCGTGATTCGAATTTCTTCTTAGCGAATACGTTATCTCGATTGAAATTTTTCAAAGGATTCTTCTCGAGTTTATATCTTTCATACCGAAGCTTCTCTTCGTTTTTTACTATGTGTTCAGTGTCTACGTATTTTGAAGTTTCTACTGCATTGATTTAGAGAGATTCTTTCCAGAAAGCAGGTAATTCCAAGTTCGAGTTATGTAACAACTTACAATGTAGCATGGTACGCTTGGGTTATTTAAAAAAAGAAGTGAGATAATACTTTACAGTCACCAGCTACGACTTCAGAAAGAGAAATCCCGAGGTTTATATCCTTCGTCGTAAAGTCCAAGTGAAGTTTTCTCTGCAGTTTTCTAACTACAATTTTTCGAGCTTTGCATCTCTGATTTTGGACCGTTGGTGGATAGTTACGTATAATATCGCGATTTATTACAAATATTTTAATAAAACTAGAAAAATCCTACAATTGTAAAAATAATAAAAAGTTGAAATATTCATAAAACAGAAAATTATCTGTAAATATTGAAATGATTATATGATTACATTATGATTGCATGTAATACTAAAATATGAAATTAATTTTTAATTCATCTAATCTAATCAATCTAATATTCTCTCAAAAAATATAGGGGAGAGTTGCCAAATGCGTACTACTTAAACTATTTTTGGTTATATTTTACATTTTGTAAAATATAACCAAACCTTTTGGAATGCAAATAAACGTTGGAAATTGTAGTTTGATATTTAAGGCACCTATTATTACATGTTAAACCTTTCACTAATAACGAATTAATGAGTTAGAAGTTCTTTTGTAACATGCTGCAAAAGGTACGATTTAGCAAATCGGTCGCCTAAATCGTACCTGTATGTTTCTTAAATCGTATCTCCTCAACAAGTATTAAATTTATGGATCAAAATAATGAAAAATATAAGATTAATAAAAGGAATCATAAATTAATACCTGTGTTT
>VBVR01004171.1:0-15139 GCA_011638315.1 Tetramorium parvispinum
CGACAAGCGAATCCGCTTAAAAGCCGGGCACGACTAGAACTCGCGGTTTGGATTCCATCGGGACTCCGGCGTGCCGATAACGGGAAATCTTCTATGAATTATCTTAGGAATGCTCACGACATTATTTGTCCCAATGGATAGGATATGTAGGCTGTACCTTCCTCATCAAACACGCTTTCTTTTAACAATATCCTGAATGCTTTATTAATTGAATGTTAAATTAATTATCAAGCGAAAGTGATTTTCAAAGTCCTGTTGCCATTATACATATTTTAAAGTTTGTGTATGTGTGTGCGGACACGCAATAAATATGACAAATAATTATCTCTTATCAAATCATAACGTCCATATTATTTTAATTAAACTTCTAAAAATATTACAACATACTAAGCAAACCTGTTTCGTGTAATGACTTTATACAACTTTTTATTTTCGTATATAAAACATGCAACATTTGAAATAATTATATCTAAGAATTTTTGAATATAATTTTTATGTATATATATATATACATACATACATATATAGGCATGTATTACTAAATTTTATGAGTAATATGTATAATTGCACGCTAGCATTATCTTTATCAGTTCTCACGCGCGTGTTTGAAAAGTAATACGATATAAATGTTAACTTTGTGTTAAAAGCTTTCTCATAAATTTCCGAAAGAAATGTCAGTCTCGACATTATCTCACATAACAGAGATCACCGTAGAGAGAAAAGATTCTAGTTGCGCAGATACACCTTGACACGGTCCACTGACGATAAAAGATGATTAACTGATATCAGTCTAATTACAGATATAAATAAGAAGAAATAATCAAAATACTGATGATTGAATAGCACTGATAAATATATATTAGAGCTTGTTCGTGTGAGAAGCAGAAATGCATCGATAAATATTTAAATAAAACATATTCGCGCGGATCAAGCTTCCGCATCGCGCGACTCGATTCGTACCTTTGCGCATTAAGATTGGCGGAATGCCGGAACTCTTTGATGCAATATCTTCGCATCTGCAATGTGAAAAGGACAGATGAACCATTCAGTGTATATCGATGCGATAAGACCGCCTCGAGTTGTTTGATAACGTCGAATGGACATGCGATTACATCTATTTCTATCTACTCTTTACTTTAGAAATTATTGATAAAAACATATCTTTAAATGCATGTCACTTTTCGTTTAAACATTTCAATAATCTGATAGATAAATAGTAGAAAAAATTTTAATATAATTACACTAATGATAAACAATACATGTTATTCTATCTATTTGCTTTTGTATTGAATATTCTATTCTATTTGGTCTCACACATGTACACACAGACACACGCATGCAAGATTTTATTTCAATACTTAATGTTGCTTATTTAAATTTTTCATTCTTCTTTAAAATTTATTGGTCAATCAATTTCTCAATTTACTGAATTTATGATCCAAATGCATGTAAATTTTTACAAAATTTTTGTAAAAAAAATGTAATTTTGTAAAAAAATGTAAAAACTTTTACCGTACGTTGAAATTAAAACAATTCTATCTCAATAAATAATTATGTGTTTTATCAGACATATGTATTTTAAAAATATAGTACATTTAAACGTTAATTTTAGAGTTAAGATGTCTGTGTGTTGTGGTATCAAATATATGCTTACTCCAAGTATATGCTTATCCAAAAGATTTTTGTCATGTTGTCGAAAAATTCAATACATCTAGTGTAAATACGCCGCTTCTGTTTGAAAGAAGAAAGGCACACTATTATGAAAAATCCAACAAAATTGTGGGGAACATGGACCGTCAATCACGGTCCCGTAGTTTTTTCTCCGAGATATTTTTACAACACCAAGCCGATATTTTCACGAACTTTTAACGAATAATTAGAGACTCGCTTTTATGAACGCGGGTATATACATAAGCATGTTAACGTTATTACAATAGCATTGAAGTATTTATAATTTCCGTATCGATATTCCAATACTCTCCGTTTGATACTGTCTACCGATTAGTGTCTATCGATTCTTAATTATATGTATTTAATTATACATAATTTCTTAGTATAAGTATATTTATATATTCAAATATACATATATAGATTAATTATTGTATATCATAAAAAGATATTTTATATTTTGTTTGTAACAAATATTAATATTTCTGAAATTAGCAGAAATTAACATCTATTCCAATTTTTTAAATTTGTAATTTACTAAGAATTATTTAAAACTCTTTAATTCAATATTACTCGAATATACTATAAATGTTTATTAAAAACTTTAATTATGATATCCGTGTTGTCGATATTTAGTACTACTACTATTGATAAAGTTTTCAATTGTAAGTACAATATAATATTGTCTAATAACTTTTTTTACATACATATTGTCTTATATCTTGTCTCGACAATTCTACGCTTATGTTACCCTGAATATATCACGTACAGGAGCGATGCAACACCGTGGCGTTATAGTCGGCGAATCAACACGAAAAAGTCGATAGTTATAGGCATACGAGATCATCGAGCGCAGGGATCTCGACACGCCCGGAGTTCATGCTCCGACCGACGGGGTCATTGGGCAGCCTACTCGACAACAAATCATTGCTAATGATCTACCCGTACCTTTGCAGTTACCGTGCCTTATTCCGATCTGAGGCATCCCTCACTGGACCTTAGCTCTCCTTCTCTTTTCTCCCTCTTTCTTCTACCGTACTCGTCCACGATCATTATGGAACAAAGTATGACATGCCCATAAAATGTAGAAGAAAAGCTAAAACTAACATAATTTCGAGAGAGAATAGGAACATGCTATACATTTCGTTCCATACAGTATTACAATATTTCGTAATAATATTTGCAAAAATATATACTGTACAATTTCGGAAATAAATAATTCAATTAATTTGAAAAGACACTGAGTCTATTTGCTTAAAAGCAATATAGAAAAATCAATTATTTTCTCTCTCGTTTAAAAAAATCATCATCCTAAGTTTAGAAATGCATATAATAATACTAAAACTGCGCTCTTATTTTAAATAATTTGTACAGAGAGAAAAAAAGATTCGATAATCTATAATCAATAGGGTTCTCTTATTATTGCGTGAAAGGATTATCCTTTTATGACGCACGTCCTTTCTGACACAATCAATTCGATCGAATAATAGCGGAATTCACACGATTTTGGCGAACAGGGGGCAAACATGTTAATACCTCGTCAGAAGATCTCAAATCTGTCACTCGCTTGTAAATTGTCGCGGACCGCTTAATTAAATACGAAATAATAATAGCGCGCACGCGGCGATGCCGCGAGGGTGGATACGAGGCAACAATTATGAGCGGTGGATGACCTCGGCTGTAATTCTGGAGGCAGCGAATGAAAATTACGAATTATTACCTATCTATTTACTGTCATTTCGCCATTGCGCGAAAATGATGGCGGAAACAATGCGAACGACAACGATGAGTACAAGAGACTGAATGCCTTAGTGCGCAAATACGAACCTTCGTATGCGAGCGTCCCTGGAGGTCAACTCAGGTCAAAAGAGTACTCTCCGCGGTAATATATATATATCGACGTCGCGATGCCCCGCGGTCCAGTCCGTCGGGAAACCGTCTCGTTCTTAGAGAAACAGATCACGGGCGTCGATCAGTGTCGTGGAGACTTGCTATTCGAATTCGGTCTTACGTAGACAGACGTAAGCATAGATCTGTTCGTTTCAGCTCCAGCGACGTAAGATATATCTTACTTTCCGTAGGTCTAAGTACAAGTACCAGTACTTGGAGCAGAATGTACCAAATGCAGATATAGTTGCTTTAACTATATAATTTCAAAATATATAAAGTTGTAAATGATACCGTATCATTAAGCATGAAGTAGCAGTGTTACATAAGTTAAGTGCGCCAGCTAGAGGGAAGCAAGCTTATAGAATAATGTCGTAACATGCGAGATACTGCCTACACGCTTGTACACAAATTGCTCATTTGAAACACGGGATAAGCGGGATAAGTATCTCAGAATATATCCAATGTATCTAGATGCAAGGAAGATATTTATATCTATAAATATTTCCCATCATCGATACTAGAATAGTACTTATTCACATTTTCTTCGTTTAAATAGATATTCAGAATTATTAAAAGAATAAGTAAGAAATGAATGAAAATTATAAACGATAGCTCTAATAAATTGCTCTAACGCATAATGTGAAGAATACAGAAAAATTTTACGTTTAAAGGTCAAAATAATTTGTGCTGTTTTCTTTATTGCAGAGAATATCCTATGCTTCGAGATAAATGGATCATAAATAAAGATCTTTTTCTTTTCATAATTATTTTATAATCTTAAAACTTGGTACCACTTATTTTGATTTTGCATAATAATGTCAAGGACTTAAATGACAGCCAAAAGAGAGCAAATGAAAATTGATCTCGTGAGATCAAAAAGAGAAGATGAAAAACACTATTTTAGCAAAAAACGTGTCCAAAGGTAGTAAGTGGTGCTGTTTAGCGGCCGAGCGGCCGCGCTAATCGGGCATTCCGCATCGAGCTCGTCGATTCGAGATATCGGCAGCGGTCGGACGAGGTTACGGCGGGTCACGGCGACGTTCGTTCGAGCGATTCCACCTACGCGCTGTTCGCTCTCGCGTTCACCAGCTAGGAAAACGAGAAGGGGAACGAAATCGAAAAATGTCCGCGGGCACCGTTAGTCGTGCGCGAGAAGCGTGCCCGCGGTCACGCGTGCGTACGCGCTTACGTGTAAAGCAGATGTGGGTGCAGCATCGGCAATATACTCGCTCGCGGCCCGAGCGTGTAATGTCCTTTGTGCTGCGCGGTAATGGTGTTCTCCACCTTCGCCAATCCACGTTAATAACAATCGCGATATTCGCGCGGAGACAATCGAGGCCGATATGCGACCGATCGTGCAGCGATCGGGCCCCTGCTTTTTGTCGCCGAGCGATTGTAATCAGCCTAGCGATTGCGACAGACGACTGATTTACAAACTAGACTGTGAATTAATATAGAAATATCTCCGTTGTACAACGTAGAGATAGGAAATATATGTATATGCACGGTTTATATCGATACATATACGAGCTGTTCGGCGATATTTATGAGAAATGATAAAAGGAAATGAGAAAGGAAATGCAGGCTTGTGATAATATTTTAATATCCGAAGGAGAACCACGATAAGCGGATTCACGCGTCGCGGCGCGCAATGCCAGCCTCGCGCGGAATTATTTCCCTATCCAAGCACACGCACGTGCGTCTGCGCTCGCGGAAAGAGTAGTCGGAACTCGGAGTGAAGGGTATAGAAGGGACAGAGTAGAGAGGTGGAGGGCCCGTGGGGGGACGCAGTGGGCGGTTCGGCGTGCGTGCGTGATCGTGATCAGGATCGTGAGGTAAGATAGCGAGGTCGCCATCATAAGGCTCTCGTGTACTATACGGGGTGATCCAAATCTCACGGTCGGGCTCGGAATCGTTCGGCGAAATCCCGCGCGGGAGAACGTGCCGCCGTATTTTTTCAGGCGCGCTTTACCGTAGCGCAGTCTGCGCCGCGAAATTATCGATCTTCAACGACCGCGCGTCGATCTCGCGCTCCCTCGCCTCGCTCTCGTCGAGCGGATAAATTCAAACGCCGTGAGCACGAACAGCACGGTTCGCAATTGGTTATCATCCAATATTCGCTCATTTTCCTAACGATAATGCAATTCCAGACGTCCGGCTAATCGGTGATACCTTTTTATCACTGAATTTTGGGTGCGACGTAACCACCATAAAGATTATTGAAGGACTTGTTTCAAGAAAATGCTAATACTTTTTTTTTTATTATAAATTGAAACTAATTAATACAATTAAAACATTTGGTTAGTTACATATAATAAAGTAGCGATGTACGTTTAAAAAAAAACTGTCGCTGTTAATTACGATATATAAGAACAACTGACTTTTACATGTTATTTTCGTAATTTGATTGTAATAACAAAAATGAATACGCGAGGAAATTATATTGCTGGAAAGTATTCTTGGCAGACAAATAAGAAATGAGAATAATCTAATTTATCTTCTGTCTCAAAATAATTTATTAGGTTTTATTTGGTTTTTTTTTTTAATGTGGGTTCGGTACTAATTGAAACGAAGTTATCACAGCTTGAAACCTGGTACCGCTAAGGTCAATCTGTTTGGTACGTTGCTCCGCGTTGCGAATCCTTTACGCCCGATTCTTTCGCGTCCGAAACTCGAAACAGTGGGCACGACACGAAAATGTGCAACGGTACTCCGTGTAGCCATTCGGCATTGTTTACGTTCGCGTAAATTACGGCGGTCAGCATAAATTATCACGGTAATACATGACAAATTGGCTGGAGATAAATACTGAATACGGAGGGCACTTTCGAGTAGGTCATCAGCGATACCGGTGATATCCCGCGCTCTCGAAACCCGTCTGTCAGTCTCCGCGGCGTTTAATATCGTCGGCGTCCACTTTTACGCGGCCATTCGGCGCCGATTTATAACTTCGAACCGGCACGGCGCAACCGCGGAGAGTAGAGAATTGGACGTCGCGTTAACGGATTCCGGTTATCCTTGGTGCCGTGAGTCGCCGCTGAAATGTCTTCGGAGATCGTTTCGCGGGGAGTAAAGATCGCGAGTGAGGTCGGGTCGAGAGCGGTAGGCAATAGATGAAGAGTAAGGTGGAAGGAAGATGAGATTAAGAGAGATGAGAAAGAAGGAGGTAGAATAGGAGGTGGAGCTGTGCGCGGTGTAGGGAGGTGGACGGGAAAGAAGAAGCGGCGGTAGAAGAGACGAGGGTATTGTTAGGAGGGCGGACGAAGGGCGGGTGGGTTCTGTCACGTTTCGCATTGCACGCACCAGAACTTTGTGCGGAGGTTGCCAGGCAAGAGAGAAGAGGATCCTCTTCCCTCTTCTGCGAGAGAGCTGCCTTTTGCGAGCGAGGAGCTGATCACAAGCGCGATCTCGCCGTCCCTGGACGCCGCGGAGGATCACGACTTTCGACGTGATCCGTCGTGACGACTATATACCCCACCCGCACTCGCGTTCGTGCCGATATTATTATTATATCCTTCGCGAGCCACGTACAGAACGAACATTCCTGCCGCGCGTATCTGATATTGCTTGTCTTTTTTACCGGCCGTCCGCCCGTCCGCCGCGATTCGTCGCTCCGAACTTAATCGGGGAAAACGGAATGATCGAGCCTCGCGATGTATCCGACACAATCCAAAGTGTTCTTGGGAAAACGGAAAGAATTTTAGGAAGGAAGAGATTATTTCATCTAGTTTATGAATAGCTTTGTGAAGAATTTTAAAGGTTTAATATAAACACTATTTTGGTATAATCAATACTTGAATTTAGTTGTACATTTTTACTAAATTGTATTCTGTTGACAGAATATTATGTTAAAAAATAGAAGATTTTATTTACAATTAACGTTATCAATTACATTATGAGAAAGAAAAAAGAACGAGTTTTATTAAAAATAATATTACGTAACAAAAATTATTCTGTGGAATTTTTATGTATATTTTATTATTTTTATTTATTTATTATCCGATTGATTTTTGCGTTTTATGTCACTCAATAAAAATTGAGAGACTTCTATTATCAGTGCCGTTATATACCTACGAATTACGTATAAACATAGAACTATGTTGTGAAAAAAAAAACAATAGCAGAGACATGTTTCAAATTTGTCTTCATCTTAGTAAAGCGTGCATGTCTGATGGTGTAATATTCTCTGGCGAAATCGATCAGCAGACTTTTAATGATATATATATATATACGTTAGAAAACGAGACGTGAGGAAAAAAAACGTGGTTTCTCGAAATGTAATTTCGGGAAAACGTCAAAGCTTTGCGCACCATTCTCCTGGAGAGCTTGAAGTTTTAACAAGCTCGGTTCATAGAACCCTCGTATTTCTACTACGAAACGAAGTCGGGTGGAAAGCGGATTCGTGATCTCGGTAATAATTCATGCTCGCCGCTCGATTTTCAGAAAAATGAAAAAAGAGCCGTCCTCTCATCGCTCGCGATTGCCAACGAGAGAGGGAAAGGGGAAGAGGGTTGGTGACCCCGCGGTTTTTTAAACCATAATTTAGACACAGAATCATCGTAAATCTGCATTTGATTATTTTATTAATTTAATCTTATTCTTAGCAGAAATCTCAAATTAATTTATCACTGTTACTATCTTTAGTTAATCTTTATAATTTAACACAACTTGATGACTAAATCTCTAATAAAAATATTCTAAAGCGATATAATAGAGTCTATATTCGAATTATCCACCTGTAAAATTTTCAATTTAGGTTTGACCTAGAATCTTTGCGTTCTCTGTTATTTAAGCGTGAAAACTATCCACTCTGAATTGATCTGACAATCATAAAAGAAACCGCGCTAGATCTGCAAACGGCTTGTGCATACTCAGGATATACGCGTGGAGCAGAGAGGCGAGAGAAAGGGGTGGAGTCTAGTTTATATCCATAATTCATACTACTCTCTGTTATTCAGTCGTGATCGTGGAGTTGTTATTAAGAGGACACCAATAACGTTACCGATACAACTTTATTACGGCGCTCGCTTAATGGGCCCCAGTAAGTTGAGCTATCGATTTACAGCCCTGATTTATAGGGATTCAGTCATTTGCAAGCATGCTCTCGTATCGAGGCTCTTCAGGCCGTCAATACACGCGCGTGTGCGCGAAACGCCAAGAATTATTCGCGATACTCTCGAGGCGTGCAAGGGTTAATCAAGCTCGACCGTTATGCACCTTCAAGATCGATCGTGGCGGATGAAGACGTGACGCAAAACGATCGACTTGTGTCCGATAATATGATGGCACTTACCTACGTTTCGCCATTATGCAGATGCAGAACCGCGTCAGGATTTACAATGAGCGAACAGTGACACTGCTTCCACAGATCCTCTGCTAAAACTCCTGCCGACTCTGTAAACATATTTACAACACAAACTTAATTATTAATACTTAATTAAATAAAACTTAATTAATAAGAATTAAATAATACTTTCTAATTTTCTTGTTTCTGAACATAAGAAGAACATATATCGTTCTAATATATCTCGAATTATATACATACATACATACATACATAATACGAATTCATCTCTCTTTAATCTTTTTCATCTAGTTGTTCATTACCGAAAAAAGAGAATGTTATATTTTCAAGATGAATAAAATGATTTTCACATATCGTAGAATTAACGATATAATTCTCTATCACAAATTCCATCTGGAATTATAAATCACGGAATGGACTATAGGCCGAGAGGTTTTTGCGGACGAGGCAACGACCTTCCGTTAGGAAATCCCCTGGCGGCTACGCCTCTGCTCGGCAAATCGTGAGTCAGCTCTAGTACGGTTCGCGGCTCGATTGCAGCCCGCGCGCAGATCTTCGCTCGATTTTAAATTAGCCGACTTTTAATGCGCGTACTGTTGCACGTTCCGTGGATAAGCTTCGTGCACGCCCGCCTTTTCTCCGGCCTCGGCGCGCTTTGCGCGGCGATTCATTTACCCCCTTTTTCGCCGCGGTGTACATGTACTGTTACACGTGTGCTTACACGCTCACAATATACGGCGTGTATAGCACTATACCGCAGCTCGTGCTCATCTATTTACACGTCGATATTTAAAGGATTATTTATCGATCGGCCATCGAACGAACCATAGTACTGATGCCGCGATGCTAAATCGTCAATCATCAGTGGTTGACTCGCATCGCTCGTTACATCTTAGTGCGTGACAGCAATAACCTTCAGAAAATCTGTACTCTCATAACAATACTCCATAACATGTGGTCTAATATACCAAATATTTTTCCATTTTCCTAATTTGTTAAAGATTGCACGTTTAGTTTGCTTCTAGATACACATTTGTAGCTAATAGTATTTCTTCTCAAACAATAATTTTTTTTTTGTTTACTAAAATCATCTCTAAGGGTTTCAATATTTAAAGTTAAATTAAATTTCATTAATAAATTTAAATTTCATTAAATAAAATTAAATTTCAATATTTGATTGTATGCGTATCATATTTTATAAAGTTATACATTTTATTTAATGTCACAGAATGAAGGTACGATCAAAGAACGAAGAAATATCCAGTCGAGAGAAAAAAAAATCCGTCCTGATCAACTTCTGAAAGATTAAACTCATCAACACGCATACAGTCTGTGTTTGGTAATTACGTGAGACGAGAAACAAGCCGGTTCATTACACGACTGATAAAAAATGCAAAAAAATTTCTGCGATGGATGAAAGAGAAAAGATATCTACGCGTACAGAGCCGCCCTCCGATATTCGCGCGGGGAACGCGAATACGCGATTACGACAGCGCGCGGCGCGAAATCTTTCTTGCGATCGCTCGAAGGCACTCTTGCCGCGGTGTGCTCGCACTTCGCGAAATAATAGCTCGCGGGCGGGCTCGTTCTCGTGCTGTATTTGATTGTGGCAAACTTGCGGCCGCAGTTCGCAAAGCACCCGCCGAGGAGCACCGACGCACGAGCTGCATTATGTGCAAAAGTTGGCCGCCCGTGCCGATAATAATCTCGTTGCTCTTTCTGCTCGGCTCTTTCTACTTTGCGCCTTGGACGTAAGATGCGATTCGCCTGTGAATTATGTGCCGAGGCGTGTGGAATTAAAAATGCACGCACTAGTTCGCCTCAATTAATCAGAGTAATTTACGCGCGCAAGAGTCTGGAAGCAATTAGGACGATATCGTGTCATGCGCATCGCGCTTTTTCTGATCTTCTAACGGCAATAAAATGCTTTAAATTTTCGTCGAGATAATATCGCACTATCAAACGCTCACTTTCAAATTTCGGCTCGTCAGCTATGATCTTAGAAAATTCACATGATTAAACATTTCTAAATATGTAATTTGTTTGATAATTTTGTACCAATTTGTACAACAATAAAAATATGCGTAAACGTATACATTCACTGTTACATAATCCAAACTTTCCTATTCTCATTCATAGGCTTATATAATTTATGTGCGACATCGATCAAAAGGATGAATCATCATCGAATGAAGCCTTTCGTCGATTTTCAAGATGCGGCGATCTCTTGGCGAAAGCAACAAAACTGCACGTCACTGATGCATACATTAACTACGCGCAGGTGCGTGCATCGCACGGCATCACGCATCACCGTCATTGCATCGCGCTGCATCACGATGTTACAGAGATCTATGCGAAATGGCTGGAAAGTCAATTCGAAAACGTCGGGAGGAGATTAGCATTATGATGCGTGCTTAATTAATGGACATGTAACATAAAATCTTCATTAAAGCCGCAGAAGCGACCGGATTACAGCCATGCTTCTGTGTAATACTCTTTTTTTTATATTGAAACGAAATGTCATGACTCAATAATTCAGTCATTTTCTTTTTGCAGAATCCAGTACACAAAAAATAAAAAAATTCTCAGAATCTTTAAGAATCTTTAAGATTCTTAAAGAAACTTTAAGAATCAAAATAATGTAATTGTCCAGTACCTATATCAACCTCTCAATATAATAATAATAATATCAAGTAGTATAAAAAATTACAAGTAAAATTAGAAGATAAAAGGTAAAATAAAAGCGGAGAAATCATTAAAATTGAATAAAGATTATTTTATAAAACTCATTTCGGTATAACTCGAAAAATTTTGCAAAAATTTGTAATTATTGAATTTCATGTATCTAAACAGTTAGCAGATACGAGTTATGTAGATAGGCTTACGTTTTTAGCTCAGACCCACGCATCCCTACGATAGGGAACGCACGGTCCTCGTAGCATGCACTGTCGACCTATGACACGCACGCTATAAACAATCCTCGAAAGCAGTAAATGGATATGTGCTGTCACGCGGCGCCGAGTTGAAAACTGATCAGTCCTCTCGCGAAACGCTTATTGGATGCACGCCATGCTCCTGTGCCAATCCCACAGAGACGTGAATATTTTCCGCTTCATCGAATAGATTTTCTACGGCACTAATTGACGCAAGTTAATCATTGACGTTTGTGTACATGTGTCGCGAGAACTTTTACGTTCATATTTACGATATTGCGTTACGTACGATAAATAAAAGGCTGAGCCAGAGGTGAGGTTCAGAGGTAAGAAATCTCGGAGGAGTAAGAGATAAGCGCGAATCAAATAAAATTGACGATTGAAATGTCACGTCTGTGGAATCACGTCGTCGGAACTTTACGAACTCGATATGTCGAAATTAAATGCGACATTTTAACGGCGTCCGAGTTACCTTCGCGTCTCTTAAGCAGCATGATTTCGCATTTATCTAGATTTTATTACGAAAATTCATATTCTCCAAGCTCGCCCTGTGAAGCGAGAATCATATCTGCCTTGACTTAATAGTTTTAAAGGATATAGTCGACATGCAACTTTAAGAAGACTTTCCTCAATTTAATCCTCGCCCGGCGAGTTTTGCAGGCGTCTCCTTACGCTTTCGAGAAGAGCAGCCCAGCGAAGTTTCTTTCAAGAAACGGACATGAAAGGCGTAATGCTATGCCACTTCATGGGATGGTACGTAGTGGTAGCTCCCGCCAGCCGGAGGATTCGTAACGAATGCTCTGCAAGTTCGTAATTCCGGATAGGCTTGGAGTTGGTCCCCGCGAGACTATCGACTCCCTTGATATTCCTTGATATTCTAGTTCAGCTAAAATGTTCTCAACCTCAAGAACGAAAGTATTTCGTCATTCTATCTCATTGTAACTATAATCTCTTATTAACTCATCTCATCTCGAAAATTAACTACGTGAAAGTGAATAATTATGTTCTCACTTATACTTAATACTGTTATATCTTGACTGATGTCTTATTCATTTCTCACTAATGACGCACGATGATTCGGAATTATTTCTAATTAATGCAGCGTGATTCAATAATCGTTTCCAGTTTACCATATGTATCTCAAAAACTATTAGCATCAAATTTAATTTATTTCAAGTAAGAGATTAAGATGTTTTAATCCTTCGATCCCAATTTCGCCCGCTTTTCCTCTCTTCGCACTAGTCACTTACCTCAAAGTTCGTCTTTGAGAAACGGACGCGAGAAGAGAAGCGTAATGTTATGCGACTTCGCGAGATAGTTGGTGCACGTGGGGGCGGGTAGTTGCTTTACGGGAGCGAGTTACAAGCGGGATCTTCGTGTAAGCTGTAAGATGATACTCTCTCCCTAGTAGGATGGGCCCGAGACGAAGGTCGTACGAGGAGAAGGCAGCCAGCACGGCGAAACTTTTGTTATTAAGACCCTCTTAAGAAGAGCAGAGAGAACGAGCAAAGGAAAGAGAAGGAAGAAGTCAAATACTAGGTACGGGTACGATCGCATGTATTAGAAAACGAAGCCGCCGGATTTTGTTGCAACTCGCCGCTTCTATATACTATGTTAGTCGAGTAGTCCGCCTTTCAGAAACGTGATGCGATAATATACGCATGATGCAAAACCGTTACGCATCAAAACGAAAGTAGGGGGAATAGTAAATGGATCTGAGATAAACGTTTTTTCTTAATTTCAATGGTTACCATAATATTTATAATTTAGAAAAATTAAAAAGTAAAAATATTAATTAATTTGAAATTATTTAAATTCCTACAAAAAAAGCAGCAAGAAAGAATGCAATTCACGAGCGCACAATTATCGTGACAGGAAAATTTCATTTTTTTAACTTTTCTGATCAACAAAAAATACGATCAATATTCAAATGTCGATTGTATATGATTATGCGTAACGCATTATCGTGTAATTATTACGATGGGCATTGCGTGTTTCCCGTGCCACTACAAAACTCGTCGTGTCCGCGACGAATCGGCGAGAAAATTACGACGCGGATGGCCGCGGAAATCGGCGAGACCGAAAGGAAATTAATAGTTCGTCCCGGATGCCGTGCTCCTGCCGTGGGATGCGCCGCAAACGTTGACGTTACCGTTTCCCGTTGCTCTTCCTCGCGGAGGAACTGAATCTCGACATTCGTGCGCACTTCTTTCCGATGACGCATATTATCAAATTTAACAGAATGCATATAACCAAATTAATAATCAAACGATTTTACTGTTGTTCACATAAAAATCGAAAAATCGAAATATCAAGATTACGCAACAAAAATCTTAGCAAACTTTTTTGAAGAGTTGTTTCTATTTCACATATTCATTTCACATTTAGCACTGAATAAAAAATATTGCACAAAAATTAATTAATTCATCAAGTCATAATTTCAAATATCTAAATTGAGAGATATTTTACAGAGTTTCATGTTATCAATTCAGTTATAAATATACAGACGTACGTATGTACAACATATCTTTTTACGTTTTGTTAATTCATTTTTGCACTGTCATATCTGATTTTTCGAGTGAGACATATTGTGCAAAATTTATCAACTAATTAAGACTCATTGTCAGAATCAGAAAGTCGTGTTTAATATTGAATACAAGAATATGAATTTGCATTTTATATCAAATTTTCTCGCAAATTTCATGTCTAGTGTTTTTGCGTATTTTGCTCAATATTCACGAAAATACATTCCAAAAATGCTTAGAACTGTTCGCTCATGTTGCGCCCTCAGGGCGGATGCTGAAGACGATTAGAATCGCGTTCTTCGACGAAGTTAATCGCGAAATTGAAGAGCCGTCAAAGTCGGATCGCTTCCAAAAACCAGTCGCAGAGGGTGTATATCCGCGTCCGCCGCTCGTTCTCTCGCACGTCGCGTGCGTGCATACGTGCGTGCGTGCGTGCGTGCGTGCATACGTGCGTTGCGTGCGCGCGCGGCCAGTCTGTCCGTCTACCCATCCATCCATCCGACATTTCGTCCGTTCGTTCGTTCGTTCGTTCGTCCGTTCGTTCGTTCGTGCGTGCATGCGTGCGTGCGTGCGTGCGTGCGAAGAGGATTCGGTCGGGATGAGTTCCTAGAAATGGCGTGCGGTATCATCCCGCTCCATCCCGCATGCCGTCAGCTGCGTAGGTGATACAGACACGCACGTCTCACATGCGCGTATCGTCCGCCGGCTCGCACACGCATGCAGATACTTATGTATAGACGCGCGAGCATACGGACATGATTCCACCTCTGCATAGGTCGGGTCCGAGGCGGAGGGCCCGCGAGAAGGGCCACCAGGTA
>VBVR01004172.1:0-15135 GCA_011638315.1 Tetramorium parvispinum
ATTTTATAATACTTCTAACAATAAATATGATTAATTTAATTATATGCATCATTATGTTAACCATAATTATCGTTAGAAATATAAAATTGTAGTTGAGGCCAAAAGCAATTATATTTTTCTCTCAGTACAGTTATCAAAATAGTTAAAATGCCTTGACTTTATTTTAATTTTTTTTCGCAAAATGAACAAGAAATTATTTATGGACAAACGTGAACATGAATAATCAAATATCATAATTTTTTAAAAAATTCGGGATACCAACTTCACGGACTTTGTTCTGTGAATCTTACAGCATTTCACTTGTTCGCGCGCACTTTTGCACAAATAATCGAAGCGAATGTAAACCCCTTTAAATAAGTACAGCGCGGAAAATCGATTTTTCTACCTTTGTTTTCAATTCACTCGCATATCTTGGCGAGGAGGACTACGTTCTTCTTTTTACCAATGTTTTATTCATATGCGATAAGCGCAGATGTTTAATAAGTTGAGAGGTTTAAACGAGCGCGCGCGCGCGCAAAAGTATATCGCACACCGAGATAATAACGGAAACAGACGACACGCTTGCATAATATGCAGATTCTCTTAGAGCGTCCGAGTACGCGTGACTGTGCATGGCAGTGAAATAAGCGATGTTGCGCTCAAGTACGAATTCCCGGAAAACTAAATATTCTGGCGGATTCTCGTTGGCGCCGTTCCTCTCCTCATGAAAAATTGAGAAGCATGATTCCGTAACCCGCTCTAACAGTTTGGCGCGAGTTTTAATAGAAATGACTATTTTTAATCCCGGTTAATGTTTATGAAGATATTTATCTACTCGAATATGTCAGTTTCTCGACACATACTGTGAATATATTATATATTCGAATACTTTATTTATTTAAAACATTCGTGTCTCGCGAATTAGACATTTGACTTTTCATGAGACATTCTTGATACAGAAATTAGAAAGTAATCCTTTTAGTGAGAATTACGAGTCTCAGAACCGAGCTTTTCAATTGAATCGCTGATTCTCGAAATGGTTCCCAGGCGGAAAAGCCGCGAGAACACGACGCTCGCATATCACACCCTCCCCGATCGCGCGCGGCGCAAACTACGAAAGGAGTGTATACCTGAGATGCGTTTTTGTTTTATCTAGGTCATACGAAATTTCCGGATTGAATGGCATCACGGACCGCTCGAGTACGAAAGCCGATTTATAAACATACTGACGTCACCGATGCGATTCAAGCTCATCGATTTGTAAATCTTCCCGACGATCGATCCACACGGGTTCACGGAGAAAGCGGTCAGGACAGTGTCCTGCCGACATCTTGCGCGATTTTTTTCCTTTTAATAATTACGACGAATGCCGGCATGGTTACTGGTTACACGAGCATCCGACCCAAAGAAACCCCCGTCCGAGGTGAAGAAAATACCATCGACCAACCACAATTCTTACAACTTTAATTTACGCCCGACAACAGAAAGCGCGACATTTTACAGGAATTTCTTAGAACGAAAGTTACAAATTTTTAGCAAGTTCGTGGAAGAACGGGCGCGGGTGTACGTGTACGCTCACGCCTAAACGGCATAAAAATACAAGAGATATAAAGCTATAAATTGCACATATTGTTGAAATTTTCCTTAGCGCACACGAATGTACCTTTTTATATTTATCTTATTTATGATAACCTTGGGAAAGCATATTGTGATGCTATTTTATACCTGTTTGTAATGCTAATGATAATAAAGTTAAAAATGCTTATCAGCGTTAATGGGTGTTTCATCAAATATTTATAGTTCATATTACTGATAAAAGATTGTAGATAAAATTATAGGAAAAGAGGCGGTGTAATTTGTGCAACGTAGAATGGTCAATGTATACACGTATACCGATAAATTGCCATTATTTAGGCGAACCCGATCGACCTAACGTTGTTGCGACGCTAATTTCGTTATATGCCATTTAGTTTAATTATACCGCACGGCATAATAACAGCATTTACAGCAAAGCTATGGCATTACAGGCCTTATCTATTGCGAGACGCATTCAGGAATTAATTTGAACTCGAATTAACCGTATAATAGTGCATTCGACGTTTGAAATAGGTCGGGATTCCAAGACGCTCCGTGTACGTGTGCGCGTGCAAGTTCACGAAAATCGATTTACATTTCGCGATAGGAAGCAATAAAATCATTCTTGTGTTACGACGAATAACGCGCGACACTCCACGTTTCCGCGCGAAAGGATAATGCATAATCGGCGAAACGAATCTTAATGCGACCCAGTTCCGGTTTACACGACCTCGATAATGCGGCCGGATAATAGAATGCTATCCGCGTGCATGTGTGAATCTGCAATATTTTTTTTACGCCTATCTCTCGCGCTTTTCATTTACAAGAGCACGTATGTTGCAGAATTGAATATATTTACATATGTTACAGAGATGGAAATGATGCGCGGAAAAAGCAAACCGGATAAGATAAAACGCGAGGAAACCGACGACGAAACAACTGTCAAATAAAATTTACGTATTAACTACGTCATTGTTCGCTTATTTTACACGATTATCGGTTTTTCGAGAGATTTATTCTTTTATAAATCCACGTGTGACTAACTGGTGCGCGTCGTTAAATGCTACATATTTTTTATATATAATATACAAATATAAATAAAATTCACTCTACATGCGTCAATGAATTAATAAAATAACAAATTTGTGAAGCGAGAAAAACACGGAAAAGTAAATCAATGGTAGAGTGAATATTCCCAAATTGACTTTAAACCGTCCAAAAATAAACTCTAACACTGATTACCACGCTTCATTTTACACACAACACGAGCATACTGCACGCCGAAATCTGTGCTATTGATTCCGTCTGTAAATATTCACGGAATAACAAATGTTAAATAAGTGAGATATCTCGTTTCCCACCCGATGATATATATCGGGTTACTTAATCGACATTTCGACGAGCGACTTTATCAAGGCGCACGTCACACTTCGCGCATATTGTAAAATAGTAGCAACTTGTACGAGAAGCTCGCTAGAGCGAGCTCGGAAACTCGAATACCAATGCCTGCTTTCACTGTCGCGATAACGCGTCGCCGACTTAGCTACGTTGCTCGGGGTCTCTTATATAACGCAGCGCCTCGAAATCGTCGAGTTCAGTCTCCGTCGGGACAGTCTCGTTTTCTCACGTCTGTTTCTGCCAGCCGCCCGAAAAGATACGATCACGATGACATCGAAAAACATCATGGACTCGGATTGCATGACGCTGACGAGATTCGTGCTGGCGGAGCAGCGTAAGGTGCCAACGGCGACCGGCGACCTCACGCAGCTATTGAATAGCATACAGACCGCCGTAAAAGCCGTCAGTTCGGCCGTGAGGAAGGCCGGTATCGCCAATATGTGAGTAAGCATACGAGAGAAGGAAGGAGAGTCAGCCTTGTCAATGTTTGCGAGAAAATGCGCGCGTGGAATGTGACGATTCCGTCGCCTTCTGCATGGAATAAGCGAAAAAGGAGGAGCGCGAGAATTGAGTGGGAAACATTTCGCAATCTCATAAACCAGACGTCCTAATGACATATTTAAACAGATAGAGAGACACTTTACGAGATATTCAAATTAATCTAATTATAATTTGTAATATTCGCGAGTTCGAAACTACTGTTTTATGATATTATACTATGTTCCGCATTAAGCAAATATTTTCCGAATTGCCACGATTTAAGCTGCAAGATGTGACGAGATAAATAGAAGATTTTCATACATTATAAACTGTGGATGCGATTTTACATTTTCACGCGGCACACAACGGTCCGAATTTAACGCGCAGAGGGAGACTCGAACTAATGCGTATACCATAGTGTATAGGTGTAAAGTCTCTGTAGTGTCGTAACTGAGGCTAACGTTTGCTCTCGAACGGGCGCGCGTCTCTATTTTATTCAAATGTATTCGGCAGCGGTATAGTCTCGCGCATTTACCGTCGTGCTCAAGCTGCCAATACACGCCAGTAAACATTAATCTCTACGCCCTGACAATTCTGTAACCTTGCATGTAAATAACATATAAATGATTTCCCATTATTACAGTGGTGTACACCGCGTAGACATGAATAAAACAATTTCATGACTGGTCGCTCTCCATCGAGTTTCGAAACAAACTTCCCTTATCAATAATCTAACGCGGATTATGTCTCCAATTAAGATTAGATAGCCGTAATGAAAACTTAGATAATTAATCATTCTTATCTTAACATTTTTGTTATCCACTGAATAATTATCTATTAAATAAATTATCTACTAACTTTTCTAATAATTCTGTAATTTAATTCCTTAATTCCTAAATAAAAATTTTATATCTTTTAATGTGTTTACTATTAAAAAATGTTGCTTTTGTCCTATTGCTTTAAATAATTTTCTTCTTTTTCAAATTCTTTTTTTAATTTCGAAATAATTTAATCATATCAAAATTCAAGCTATTTCAAGTATTCAAAACTATAAAATCTTCTCTCTTAAAAGTCTTAAATCTCTAGAGAGTCTTTCCTTAGATGTCAGTCAATATCTAAACGTTTAAAGTTTTTAATAGTTTCTGTCTATCTGATTATAAAATGGAAAGTAAAAATAGAAATGTGTATTAATAATTTTAAATATTATAAAAAAATAATTTTTTTAATATTCAAAACTTTCAAAACCTTTTTATTTTAAATAATAATTTAATATTTAAAACGGCTTTCATCATATATTTTTAATCATTTATGCATTTGAAGTATTTCAAACCTATTACTCGCTATAACTAATTGAATCAACTCTGCAATGCTCGTTTGGGAATATTAATCAGCTGTTAAACGCACACGACATCCTTATTCACCCAGGTACGGCATCGCCGGCAACACCAACGTTCAGGGTGAGGAAGTCAAGAAGCTGGACGTCCTGAGCAACGAGCTCTTCATCAACATGCTGACGTCCTCCTTCACCACGTGCGTGCTCGTGAGCGAGGAGAACCAGCACGCCATCGAGGTAGAAACGAAGCAGTGCGGCAAATACATCGTGTGTTTCGACCCGCTCGACGGTTCCTCCAACATCGACTGCCTTGTCTCGGTGGGCTCGATCTTCGGAATTTACAAAAAACCCGAACAATCCGGAGACTCCACGCTGCAGACCGCGCTGCAACCAGGACGGAAGTTGGTCGCGGCAGGATATGCTCTATACGGCTCGGCGACTATGATAGTGCTCTCGATCGGCCATGGCGTTAATGGATTCATGTATGATCCGGCCATTGGGGAATTTATATTGACTGAGAAGAATATGCGTATTCCCGACAGAGGCAATATATATAGGTATGATAAAAAGGAAAGGGAAAAACAAAGAGAGAAAAAGAAGCGGAACCTAAGAATGAGAGATATGCACTCGATACATAATTTCGATAAGCTACAGTTATCATTATGAATTTGTCATCATGATTATGAATTTGTCAGGACAGTTCATATGTTAAAAGTTCAAGTTAATTTTTTATAAATCAAAGTACATCTTTCAGAACTGTTTCAGTCATTGAAAGTCTGTTGCCAGTTGGTTCCTTGAAATGCAAATTTTTACAAAATTGATGCATTTGATTGTCCACCATTTGTCCACAATTGTCCATAAATAATCGTTTTTATTCATTTTGCAAAAAAAAAGTAAAAATAAAAAATTATGTATAATTATTCGCAGTATTAATGAAGGCAACGAGAGCACGTGGGACTCGTCTATCAAGGAATACGTACATTCCAAGAAATATCCTGTAACCGGAAAGCCCTACAGTGCCAGATACGTAGGCTCTATGGTCGCCGACGTACACCGAACGATTAAGTACGGCGGTATCTTCTTATATCCCGCGAGCAAGAGCAGTCCCAACGGCAAGGTAATTTCACGATGACTTCTGAACTTTATATTGAACTATCTCGTACAGAAAAAGATCAAAACAAATCGAGACAGATACAAGAGTGATAATGATGTATTATGACATATTTTACGTTACAAATCGCATTAATCTTCGCGTGTTCTTCTTTATTCTCTCTTGGCTCCAGTTATTGCTAAACGTTTTGATCTCGCGCTTATCGCAGATTATGCGTTTATCATATAGATTGAGCAATGAAATAACCCGTTGTAACAACTTTGCCCTGTAAACAGGTATTTACGCTACCATCTATCCGATAAACATGTAGGAAAGTATCGGATTAAAAATTATTTTATCTAAACGCGATATAAATATCCGGTTTGAACTTAGACTGATGCACGGCGGCATCCCTGATTTCTATGTAAATTTCTACAAACATTATCGGACTTTGCGTATTATCCACTCTGGTAAACACGATTGCAGCTCTCTATCAGAAGACCGATACCGAGGTCAGAATTTCAAGAGAACGTATTTACCGATAATTAACTTATTATTAAACTTTATAACGTCGTACATGCATTACATAATTCATTTTAAATCACTTCTTATTTATGCTGCAGCTCACGTATTACAACACGAAAATTTCCCAACAAATCAAATCAATTTACCATAATTAAATTGAAAGAGAACATGTAACAAAATCATATGTTTGAAGAAAATGAAAACTACTTTATTATAAGTAACAAATTTTTCAAATTTTATGATATTTTATCCTGAAGAGAGATTCTTTTAAAATAAATTTCATTTAAAAAAAAAGAACGATACGCGTATCTATGTAGAATGAGGATTCACTGTAACTCAATTTCGGCCAAAATGTCACATATATGTCCGTTTCCCGATCTCACTAGTTCAATTATGTCACTGGTATTGATTCTGTCATTTCGTAATTCCAGCTACGACTTCTGTATGAGTGCGTACCGATGGCTTTTCTAGTGAAGGAAGCCGGTGGTCTAGCGACAAACGGAAAAATTGATATTCTGGATATTGTTCCGGAGAACATTCATCAGAGATCACCCATTTTCTTGGGCTCCAAAGACGACGTTAACGATGTAATGACGTTTATAAAAAATAAGGCTGAGCGATGAAAACGAAAAATCTCTTCCACGTACTGACAATCGAGCGTTATACTTACTCTTTTATACGACGGATTGTTTTACAATAAATTAATTTTTTTATTAAATTATCTACGTTTTAGCTATTCCATCAGATCCCCTCCCCACAGTTAAAGTGCTCAAATAATTTGTTATCGTTGAAAAGTAATACCACGCGGAAAATAATTAATAACAATTAATTAATTGAAATTGTAGTCAAACAGAGCGCGGAAATGTAATAAATCTCATGTCATCAAGCGCTTTTACAGGTCATTACGAATAATTACGGACGATTGTTGGCAAATCCGTTAAATCCGAAAATTCATCATGTTCGCACGGCGACCTGAAATTACGCTAAACGTTAGCGCGACGGATTATTTAATTTATTCGGCGTATACGTGTGAATCGCAAATAAATCATCAGCGTTCGTTAAAAGCGTCGTTAATGAAACCATTAAGAAGTACCGTCGGCGACGACATTAGTGTATATCGATCCCGTTAATATCTCTTCGCGGAACTCAATCTAACTCAATCAGCGCGCACACGCCGATAAGACGATAAGCGAGACCGTCGTGACAGATCAGGTTTTTTTTTCTCACGAAAGTTGTATCACTCGCCGGGCGCGAATGCAGTGTAATGCAATCGGCGAAGAGAGCCGCCGTAGCATCGCGTCATCGGTCAAGCTTAACCGATGCCGGACAATCATTTCCGTTCTTCCGTCTGTATAACCGTTAGCGAGACGGCGGGCGCTGATAACGTTGCTATTTATTCTGCACGCACGCCCGGCTCTCTCGGCTTAACCTCTTCACGGCGTGCAGCCCGGAATGCATCATAGGAGCACGAGCGACTATTGATCGGCCGGTCGACAGTGCGCCAGCGCAAGTCGGGGTCGGACGAAGAGAGGCATTCATGAGCGCGAGCCGCCCTCGACCGTAGTGCGTTTGGTCGACATTTGGCTGCCGTTATGCTCGTCGTCGCACGGAAGCGCCCTTAGACGCTGCCATAATGTCCGGTGGTACGTAAACGTTTTAGTCAAATAAAAATTGTCGCACGTTCGACAGCCCGCCGCGAATTTTTTTTTCCACCGAGTCCGGGAAACCGGCTCGCTTCGGCTTTGACGTAAATTATGCAGAGAGATGCGGTATTCATTGACGCCGTGTATGCGTTTGTAGTAGTGAGTGAGTCAGCTACCCAAAATGAAAACATAATCGCGATGCACGCAATTTTACGTTTTCCAAGTTTTTTTTTTATCTAAACATGCGATTCAATTATCGAGTGTTTATTTCTATTTAAAAGACTACGAGAGATTCACCTAGATATTAATATCACGAAATTAACGATCGTTTGTTTCGCTCAGTAAGACAGGGATTATATCGGCTTTGCGACGCTGCCGGAGCAAGTGCACCGGAAATCAGTGAAGAGGGGCTTCGAGTTCACCCTGATGGTATTGGGTGAGACCGGCCTCGGCAAGTCGACGCTCATAAACAGCCTCTTCCTCGGGGACCTGTACAAAGACCGGCGAATTCCGGATGCGGCGGGTGGGTGTGATTACTAATTTTAATACTTGATCTATAAACGCGATCTTTTCAAAAAATAGAGTATCTCGTCGAACCTGTTAGTTCGCTTTGAAATTATACGCGGCGCAAAAATTACATAATAACAAGGAAATATCAAGGACACCGTTTAATCGCGACGGGAAAGGTGGGGCGCTGTAACCGCATGGCCGCTGCTGGCTAAAAATCCTCCGCATGCTCCGCGCGAATTATTGACGTGTAAAAAATATTTCATCAACTTACGTCGTGGTTGAACGTTCTTCCAATCTCGACGAATCGATAAATGTTCATTGTTCATTTTTCAGAGCGAGTGGCTAAGACCACCTCTATCGAGAAAAAGACAATGGACATAGAGGAGCGTGGCGTTCGGCTGCGCTTAACAATCGTAGACACGCCAGGTGAGAAATATCACCGAGTTATTTATTTTTTAATTTAAAAAGCTTAAAATTATACACTGAGAAAAATGTTTTGTATTATGAACCAAAATTTTTGTTGATATATACTCAAGAAAATTGTTCAGTTGCTATAAACAAATATGTTATTTGCTTATATCTTGTTAAATCGTTTTGGTTTAGAGAACAAAACAGTTTTGTTCTATAAACAGTTCTGTTTTGTGCTCTAAACCAAAATGATTTAACAAAATATAAGCAAATAACGTATTTGTTTACAGCAACTAAATAATTTTCTTGGGTATATATCAACAAAAAACTTTTGGTTCATAATGCAAAACATTTTTCTCGGTGTAGACTTATATTTGCATATTAACTGTTAGTAAATATATTGAATTAATTGTGGGGAATATTTTTGTAAAGAGCGATTTTGCAAAACTGTTGAATAAACAATGATATTGATTTTTCGTAAGATTTGATTTCGTATAAATAATAATAAGGTTTTACAAAGTAATTGCATAAATAACGATAATAATCCGTTCAAGGATTTGGCGATGCGGTAAATTGCGAGGATACGTGGAAAGCGTGCTCGGCTTACATCGACGAGCAGTTTCGTCAATATTTTACGGACGAGAGCGGATTAAATAGGAAAAATATTCAAGATAACAGAGTACACTGTTGTCTGTACTTTATACCGCCATACGGCCATGGGTATGTGATAATCCAGCTCCGTATATTCTAATTTACAGGATTAAAAATAATTTTCATTCCACGTAACGTCGAAAGCGATTATGACATCAGATTCAATTATCAATTAATTTAAATTAAGATTAATTTAAACATTAATCTTTCTTTGTAGCCTCAGGCAGATTGATCTCGAAGTATTACGGCGTTTACATCGGAAAGTTAACGTCGTTCCCGTAATAGCGAAAGCGGATACTTTAACTACTCACGAGGTGAAAAAACTGAAGGAGCGCATTTTGGCAGACATCGAGGAACACGAGATTCAGGTATCGCGTGAGAAGATTCGACTTTTGACTTTTTTTCTCTTTGACATAAAATAATGAATTTTTGTAATTGTCCAGATATGTGTAATTTTACTCGTTCCTAAGACCTGTGAAGTTGGCATTAATGTTTATGCAAAATGAACAAAAAACATTTGTGAACAAATAATGGACGATCAGAATCCATATTGTATAATCTCTAAAAAAAAAAAACGCACTTAGGATTGCTAATGATAAAATTTTTAAAATTTACTTTTAATTTCTTTTGCAAGATGAACAAAAAATAATTATTTATGTACTATTATTATAAATGTAGACAAATTGTGGACAATAAAATGCTATATTAATTTTATAAAAATTCGCATTTTGTGGTGCCAGCTTCACAGATCTTCGGTTCTACGATGCACGGCAGATATTAATTAATTTTCGTATTGTCACACAGATATACCAATTCCCGGATTGCGACAGCGACGAGGATGAAGAATTCAAGCAGCAGGATAAAGAACTGAAAGCTTGTATACCGTTCGCGGTTGTCGGAAGTTCGACAGTGCTCGAAGTCGCCGGAAGGAAAGTTCGCGGCCGACAATATCCGTGGGGCGTAGTGGAAGGTGAACTTTTATGTTCTACATAAAATTAATATTTCCCGATTGTACTGATTGCATTCGTGAGCTACGCGTGAAATAAGTATAACGTTGAAAAGTAAAATTTTTAACGTGAACATTTTGAAAAAATGTTTGCGCGATTGTCGCTTTACGTTCTTTACTTGGTCTACATGTATATTGTCAAAGAATTCGATTTTAATTATCGTTATTAGATTAATTTTCGCTAACGACTGCCATTTGAAAGAATAGAGAGTGCACTTCGGTGCAGTAACATCAAAGGGATTGTCGATTCAAAACCGGGATTTTATGCTCCATACAAAAATACCGGCTTTTCAATTAGATTGCTAAGCAGAAACTACATCAAAAGCAATTAGGAATATAATTGATAAAAGAACTTCTGAAGCTTAAACTTTCTGCGAGTATAATTTGCGTATTTTGAAAGCAGTAGAGATTGAATGCATTAGAGTACGTCTGGTTTTTGCCATATCAGTGGTCGAGTTTTAATCTTAATATTTCAATTCTAATCGACTGTGAGCCATCAGAAGCGGTCGTAACATTTTACCTTAACATGTCGGTTCTGGTTGATCATAGTCGAGAACCCGAAGCACAGTGACTTCGTCAAACTAAGGACCATGCTAATATCGACACACATGCAGGATCTAAAGGATGTCACGCAGGACGTTCACTACGAGAATTTTCGGGCCCAATGTATTTCTCAAATTTCGCAGCAAGCAATCCGGGAACGGAGGTATTTACGCATGTAAATAAATATTGCATTCTAGTAGGTATATACATACGGACGCTTACCGCGCGTTCGCAATGCGTACAGGACATCTCGAAAGTATCGCGTTCGGAATAATTATTTTTATTCCAGTCTGCGTTTCACAAAAGCCTTCCTTAAGATATGAAATAATGACGCAGATGATTGCACATATGAATATGAAATGATAACGGACTTTTTGAGGAGCTTGATAAACTTTCGAATGTCTTGTACGTTTTGCATGACTATTAAAAGTATCTGCCAGCAATAGTTTCGAATTAGATCGTAATGGTTCCAATGGTATGATAATTTAGTGGAGAACAGTTTTGTATCAATTCTATATTATCTAGTAAACATTGAAGAACGTTGTAAGATTGATTTTTTTTGCAAAATACATTGCACGATATTGCTTTAAACATGCAATTTATGCTTCGACTGCATTTAATTTATTTGTATTCCCCTTTTGGATAAATGAGAATAAAGATAGGCCTTTCGTAACTCTTTTGCAGCAAACTGAAAAGAGATTCCGGACCGCACTTCGAAAACAGTATATCCGACACGGACAGACTTCTCTTGCAGAAAGATGAAGAGGTGAGCACGACAATTTAACGACGTGTGTTGAAACTTTTCAGAAATTAATTTTTTAAGTCAGAAAATTAAGTTTTAGTACCATGCGATTCCAAGCGATATAAATATTTCAATACTTAGTATGGAATACTTAGTATGAAAATTAATTCATTTTCAATATTTTAATATTTTATTTAATCATATGGTTCGTTTTTTCCTTTATCAGCAATATTAAAAGTTAAAAAAAAATTAAACGTACATGTCTCTGAAAAGTTTAATTTAATTCAATTATCTAAACTAATTCGAATTTTTACGAAATGTTCTCTCGCTATCATCGATTCATCGTTTACAGATACGAAGAATGCAAGATATTCTGGCGCAGATGCAAGAGAAACTCAAAGCGACCGGTCAGGTCGGCGGTGGTGTCGGATTACGAGGTCGCGTAGGTAGCCTCGGCAATGATCTCGATTCCGCAGACGTGGAGAAGAAACGTAGCAGTATTATAGATGTTTGAAGCGTAGATCATTTTCGGGATACATGTATCTCCGAAATATATATAGGATTTACACTCTCCCGAGAGATCTGTACCTACATATTTCGTTCGACAAATCATCTTGACAAATTTCTCGCTGCATGTACGTAATTTTTGCGATCACAGCTTTAATACGTAAATTCTCTACGTTCAAAATTATTTAAATTTGTAAATTACATTTGCTTCTATAAATTATAAAAGATTTATTATTAAATATTCACTTCTATATAATAGGGAAATTAAAGTTGATTAATTAAAATTAAAGCAAAATAAATTATCTCTGTCTACGATAAAGTTAGATAATAATTAAGATTATTCATTTCTTCTTGGTCACGTGTTATCTTTTATCACCGTTCGAAAGAATAGACAAATTATAGAACTGTCAATGCTTCACCAATGCTTTTGCTATTATATTTTCTATTATATGAATATTCGATCAAATCAAGCCTGTACAGATCTGTCGATTACTCCGCTAACGTTAGCGATACGCGAGATCGAAATGTATTTTATACGTAATGCATAGCTAATTTATACAAAAATAGACACACGTAATCGTATTCAAAATTATCGGGAGATATATGTATGTGTACACCGAGCGTTTATTGCAAAACTGACGTATAACTGATTGTATAAGCACTAGAAAGGTTCTTTAAGTTGGCATCCAAAAATGCGAATTTTTACAGAATTGGTATGGTATTTAATTGTCCATCATTTGTTCACATTTGTTCATAAATAATAATTTTTTGGTCTATCTTGTAAAAAAATTAAAAATAAATGAAAGTTAAACAAATTTTATTTTGACAACTTTTGCATTTTTTTAATTATATATAAATTCCGATTATTTATCATTTTTCCACATTTGTTTATGAATAATTATTTTTATGGATAAATACAGATAAATGATGCAATCGGAATTTGTTTAACTTTTTATTTTTTCGCGAGGTAAACAGAAAGTTATTATTTTACAAAATGTAGACAAATAATCGACAATCAAATGCTACATCAATTTTGTAAAAATTCGCATTTCGAGATGAACTGATCGACCTGCACTGGAATAATGAAAGGACCTCCCGTTCGATTTAGTATTTAACGCTAGTTCACGAAATTTATAGTCCTGAATGTATGCCAAAGAATTGAGAAAGGTATTATTAATTAGAATTAACGTTCTAAATATACGCACAATAATCTATAATAGTATAGAATTATAAAATTTTAAGAAGAGTGAGACGTGTGTGAGATAAATTCAGTTGTCGGAGAAACTAAAGATCCGGCAATTGCACAGTCACTACTTTACTGATTTTTTTCTTAATTGTATTGCCTTTAAATAAGTTCTTTTCTTACGAGAAAAAATACATGTGTTTTCTAATAATAAACATGCCGTAAAAATAATACGGTCAATTCAGATCTCAACAATTATGTTAAGCTTTGTCGCTATTTCTATCCTACTCTATTCCGCTTTTCCTACCGATAATAATTTTCCGACTATTTACAGAAATCGGCTTAAGAAGAGAAGAAGAAGGAACACTTAATTTATGTTTAGAATAAATATGAAAGAAGATAAAGAAAAGAGGTTGCGGAGAATACGGCAAATTAAGAAATATGCGACAATTGTCGTTTTAAATGTTTAATTAATAATATCTCTAATCTATTAATCTTTAAATATACTTTTAAAATTTTTAATCACTAACTTTTAAAACTGTTTTATTAATTTTAAATTATTTCAAAGCTATTTTAGTTTTGCATAATACGCGGAAGAATGTGCGACGAACTGGGACTCGATTCCACGAATTTCGCGTTTTCTACTAGTTCCAAGAATTACCTCGAGTTAATTATATTATCTTTGACTAGCATTTAACTCTACATTGCTCGAGTAGAGTAAAATCCATCCCAATTTTAGAAATTTATTAGCTTCACAAAATGAAATATTTTTCATCATCGATCTAATATCGCACAAATTGTTTCACAATTAAAGAAGAATTCTTGCGCTTATCTGTGTCTAATAAAGACAGATAATATACAATTATCTATCAATCTTTAATTGTAAATCGTCAAAAAAAACAATAAAAATTAGAAATGTAATGTTAGAGTGTAAAATATTCTTCAGTAATGACATTAAAAAAACCAGAATAGAATAGTAGGATTAATCCGCAAACCGAAACAAATTTTGTTTTCAGTTTATTACGAGACACGTAAGATTCTCACATTTTAACATTCTGTGATCGACACACGAATTACAGGATGAATTACACACTAAATTTGAAAACAAAAATAGTATCATCACGAACAATCCCAAAGAGTCTTCAACCTTTAATTACTCGCCGGGGTAGTTTTAAATTTGTATAATTATAGAATAATGAACTTTCTTAACGCCACTTAATTTATATTAATTTCTTATAAATGTGTCTCCTTTTAAGCAGCGTATGCAAGATGTTAATGTTACAATAAAATAAGATTTAAGAATTTGTTTTATAAATACAGTATTTTTATAAGTATTTTTATATTTTTATAAATACAGTATATTTACTTGATGTGCATTCTAACCTGGAGGCATAAAAAAATCACGCGAGTAATAACCCTAGTAGCACAATATATTGGCTATACATTGGCTAACATTGGCTTAATATTACCCATACAGCACAGAAAGTTGAAATAACATTGCTGAGACGTTGCAATGTTGAATGTCGAAATATAAATATCTTTTCAATGTTAAATTTATGTTG
>VBVR01004173.1:0-15134 GCA_011638315.1 Tetramorium parvispinum
ATACATTATCGTGCAGTGAAAATCTCAATCTCAAGTACATTGCCGATCATCGGAACCGATAACATCCCGGAAGTCGACGAATGTTCAGCGAATTGGCTCCCGGAGGAAATCGTGATGTTCGGCGGTAGGTACGGAGTGCTTGCTCTTCCGCAGGAAACGATTTCACTCAGACCATAGAAGCAAGCTCAACACGGAACGATGCACCCGATGTCGTCTCTTTCCACCTTGCATCCTCTCTGCCTCTCGCGTCGTACGGTATTCTACCGCCCTTGTACTCGTCTCTGTTTCCGCTTCTAGCTTCGGTCCTGCTTTGGCCTCGACGCCGTTCTCGGGATGTTTGAACCCACAGCACGGCGGGTGAGAATAGAGGGTGTGTGCCACATGCCCGAGGGGTTGGCGGGATTGCGAACACACCGCAACATGGTTGAGGTTCTGAGTCGCCAATCGCTCCAAAACAGCTATAGTTTACTAGCCTTTCAATCGGTGTCAGTCTACAGAAAAGCTGAAGTGTATTTATTTGAAGTTCGACCAATTTCTTTCACACTTTTTCACATTCGCGTATCGTGTTTGAAATAAGCAACATACGGTATCAATTCGATTTGAATTCGTTTCTCTTGTTTTATTTTCTTTTAATTATTATAACTATAATGCCGCCGTTTAAAAGAAACATGTTAAATGATTGTATTTGACACAAATCGGAAAAATTGCAAAATATGAACTTCTACAATTTTTGTTACTGTCTTACATTTAAATAAAATGATATCAGGCATTTTTATATTGGAAACTCATTCAGTAATTAGACAGGCAGTTTAACTATGCTTCACTGATACCGGAAGCCTGAAATAATGGTTTTCCCGTGATAAAGAACGATCATTTAAATGAGAGTAATCACTAAATTTCGCCTCGATTAATTCTCAAAAATTCAAGCGCACGACTCTCCCTTCGCGAGGAAAGGGTTGTTACCAATTTGAATATTTATAAGGTAAGGAGGCCTCACGAACTACCCGAGTGGCTTGGCAGATATCGCTAGTTTGGCCGTTCTTTGAATACATTAATGGAATTTGAGAAACTCGCTGTTCGTCGAACGATATGCATTTCCTATCACTATTCGAGTCGCGAATGATAATATGTAAAACGAGCAAATAATAATATGAACTTATATGCTCGACAAATCCGTCCAACAGTTATCCGTTTGAAATTTGACTATCGTGTATTTGTACCTCCTTTATTTGCCATTTATATATTTGAATTCCTAATATTCAAAATATCATCTCAATCGCCAAATTTACTTGAGCAAACGAGGAAATCAAGATTGAAAATCTTGAATCTCTTACAAGGCAACTTGGTTCTGATTATTCCACACAGTGCTGCGTCACTTAATTCTATTCTGCGCGTGTAGAACCTGTCGGTGTATGCGATCGGTCGAATCATATTTTTCTCCATGATCCGTTGCATATTTTTGCATAAAAAAATCATCGGTTGGCGGTACACATTCCAATCCGCATAAAGCAATGCCACCGTTCGGATATTTATCACGAAATTTGTAAAAAAAGGCGGTGGGAGATGCAATTTTAAATAGTAGCAATTATCGAGTGCATTCCGGCGTGCAACGTATGCGCATACGCGTAACAGACCGTTGCAAATATCGTTCAGCGAGGGTGCGGCATGAAGAGGGAAATAAACAAAAATATACTTGCTCGCGTATGTATCAGATTGTGTCGGCCAAAATATTGGATTGATACCGGAATTGCGTTAATTGTGCGCATTTGTGCGAAAATAAATCATGGATCTGGCATTCTGGCGGCACGTAGCAAAATGCAGATGGAGCGTGCCATGTATCGCTAATTATTCCCGGAAATTCATGAATCCTCATCGGTGGATTATTTCCAATTTTCTGACTTTAACACGCTCCGCTTGTTCAGGCTCTATTCCCATGATCTGTTCCGAGATTATTTTTGCGCGCGTCTTTTCTTTGAGTTTCTATCTCCGGATGATACGAAACGATATTTCTCTCACCGTGACGTTGCGGACGTTGTGCCATTTTTTACGAATCGTATTTATGGAGCTGATATCGTGCCTGAAAATTGATTTAGTCCGGACTTTGATTTTCTAATCGAACGGCAATCGATATGACTAGGATCGTTTTTCTCCGCAATAACAAGTGACAAGTACCGAAATTCAGTAGGGCGCGGCGGCTGACGAAACCTCGCAATTTCTACTTCGCTCCGTGATACTCTTTGATGAGCGTGAGTTTGAACCCCGTCGTCGCGCCTCCCTCGTGCCTCTATCGTGCGTTCACCTTAAATTACGACACGACAGTCTGTCCCCTTCTCCTCTCTCATCGGATTAGGCATCGGGTAACCGATTGTAAATACGAGGGAGCCAGGATGCGGAAAAGGGGAATTGAAGTTTGCCGAGGTTGTAAGAGGAGACGCTGGTAAATATCTTCCTGCCTTCCTTCCACGGTTCCTTTCAGCAGTCACCGGTCGCCCCAATCCACATCGTCGTACCTACGAACCGATCCGATCCGTTTGGCTGCAACTACGCCTGCGTTTTCGAGAGAGCTCGGCATCTTATCGTCAATAGTTCTCCCTTGTGTTCCTCAGGATATTCGATTTAATAGGATAATCGTATTTTTGTTAATTCAGTATCGAACATTACGAATGTCGATAACAGAAGCCGGATCTAATTGACTGTATGAACCAGCACGAATATATTTTTCATAATTCGCCATATCTCTTATATAAAGAGTTATTATCAATTAATTAAAAATCTACTTTTTTGTGAGAGCGACTTTTATATATGTATATATATATACTATAATATATTTAATAATTAGGCTTTAAGCATTATGAGTTATTAGTGATATACATACATAATTAAATTGCTTTCCGCAAATACTGTATTAAAGTGAGATATATGTATATAAATATTCACGTTATTATAATTGCCTCTCTAACAACTATAATAGTATTTATAAAAGCTTATGTCGCGCTGCGTTACATTATACGTGAGCTCGCTCGTGAAATTCATTATTTTAGATCTCGTGCAACATTCGTTTCCTCTGAAATTCCTTCTTGGTAAATTCCGCAAAGAACTAAGATAATCTTCGGCGGGCCATGAGGCAAATCCGCAGAGTGCAAAGCGGGAAATCGTCCCGAGGACGCTAGATAGCCGGTGACTGGTGAAAAGTAGACAGGATCGTAAAGGAGCCGACAGTCCGCGGCATATCGTCGCGCGTTCTTTCTCGAATGGCTGCTTCGGCTGCTCTCTCATAAGACGATTACGTGAAAGAAGTAAAAAAAGAATTAAAAATGTCAAGTTGAAAAGTGGAGTTCCATGACCGGTGCAAGCGGTCGGTAGAGGGCTAGAAGAGCATATTGAAAGAGGCATAAAGAAGGACGAGTGCCGAAGAAGGAAAAATCTCCGCGGGCGCAGATAGGGGCGAGGAGGAAGGGGAACGAGCATCCTCGACGAGACAAGGCGAGTCGTTGAAGATTCGCCCCCGTTTGCCTCCCTTTTTCTTTCATCCTGTCGTCAGCCGTTTCTTCATTTTCCGTTACTCCTTGTACCAGCTCGCGATGGATTGCCCTTCGTCCCCGCGCGTTGCAAGGAGGGCACGAAAACAAGTCCGGAGACTCCGCAGAAGCGGAGATAGAGAAACGGAGGCTCTGCCTACGTCGGCACACCCCGGTACTCTTTGGTACCGACATCACGGTTTGCCTTTTACATTACATTTATTTTACTTCATTTTTCGCGGGATAAATGTCTTCGGGGCTTTGCCAGTCGGTTAGGAAAATGCTTTCATAATGTCCTCCTGTGCCGATCTCTCCCCGTCTCTCCTCGTCGTCTCGCTTCGCTTCGCCGCGAGCCTTTAGTTTCTTTCCTCGCCCGCGCACGCGGAACAGAGGAATAAAATAACCCCTACCTGCGTTTGTTACGTCTACCGAGAGGAACTAATATTGTGGCTCTCGTCGCAGGCTCAAAGCAAGTGGATATTCGGATATAGCGTCGCGTCGATGTTATTAGCTGATAAAAAGACGATCTTGAGAGACGGACTTGTAATTTTTTTACGGATTTTGTATCAAGAACAAAAGCGTAACACGAAGAGATGAAGATATCGATAGAAATTTATTCTGATTGAATAATCATATTTCTGTGCATGTAGCTTGAAAGTGTCCTAGAATGCATTGTTGGCATGAATTTAATTAATGCAAATTGCGAAAATCGCTTTATGAACAATTACGAAGCACTTTCAGCTCTCGATTCCCAGTTTTAACGAATTTTTTTAGTTTTTCTTTTTTCGGTAAATAAAAAAGGAAAGAGATGATTGATTCTGGCGGGACCAGACTGTTCTCTCGGTGGTAATTCGAAAGGAAGCTTTGGACGCTGCCGTCGCACCGTCGAGAACCGACTGATTGCGAGTCACGAGGGAGAAAATAGTGCTCTACGCTCGAAGTTTAACGATGTTACCCGCCAAATCGGTGAAATGGTCCCAACATGACTCCTGTCCCGATCTTATCCGCGTCAAATCTTGTTTCTCGCTCGATTCAGAAGTTCATTCTTCAAGCTTTTCGTTAAACGACATTAAGCGCGGAAAGTGTTATCTATTTCCGATTAGCAAAATATATTCTTGAATGTGCTACATATAGGCAGTTATGCCTATAATGCCTAAAATATTAAATAAGTCGATTTGAAAATATTGGCGTCATTGTAAGAAACTACAATGATATTGTACGTGTATATACTTATTATATCAACATGTTGAAAATCGTACATAAATATCATGAACAATATATTTAATAATATATATAATACATTTATGTGTGTATAAATCACATTATTATCTCTATTGATATTGCACTTTTAAGGAGTTCGCATGCATATGTTTCTTTTCTGAACATTTGAAACTCATACAACTCTAGGAAATTGCGACATCAGTTTCTCGATAATAACTTTAAAAAATTTTACTGAAAATTTATATGCATTGACATTGCATAATCGAAAATTTACGTAGTATCAAATTCAACGATTTAACGCAAGGGAAATTAATGTTGATAATGTTTTATTGATGTTACGATAACATTATCGATAAAATAACATTTTCATGCAATTTGTGTAGCAGCGGCTTTATCCGGGATTTTCGTGTACCCAATTTTATTAATTGCATACGGTTATTAGCACGAGTTAGCGTCTCGTGTGTACAATCCCTGTTTCATGTATTAACTTTTTCCCCCCTGTCATGCTTTCGTTATGTTTATTCGTTGAGTAAGACCCTTTTAATTAAATTGATATCGGTATGCCCTAAGACTATATATATTAATGAAAATGTTTAAAATGGTGTGTACTTAATTACTATAATATCGACAAATGTCTACGTGCACAATCAATCTCAAAATCTGCCAAACATGCTACGTATGTTTACCTTATTTTTTAATGCAATCCAGCTATTATGTATTATAAATCTCTCTACTATATATATATATATATATATTGTATATATACTTCATTTAATAATCTATTGTAGTTTATTCTGTTTTACAAGTACATAATTTTATCGTCATAAATTATATACCACTTGATAAACACGTTTCGCTGAGAAACCCATGTGAGTGGATTGTATGCAAGCGTACAATTACTATTGACATGATAAAATATTGTGCAAACGACGGATTTTTATCTTTCGTTATTACCCTGGACTTTTCCCCATCGGGTCGATCATGAAGCCCTATCCGTAACGTGATTTTCGGAGGTGACACGGATATCGAAGTAAACTAATACTTGTCCACGACGCTACGTCCGGTCTCGTTAATTAAGCCGTGCAGAGGTTACAATGACGTATCGGAGATATGCAGCGTTTGAACTTTGATGAGAACGATGTCCGTATAGGGGTGGTTAATGCGGTGACACGCACTGGGACACCCCAGGAGGGAGTGGCCGAGCCCGGCCATCCTGGTCACTGCTCAGTCGATAATTACTTACCCCCGGCTTAATGCGGGGAGCTCATCAAACTGTGTGTGAAATATCGTTTTCGCGCATATGCCGTGTCGCCGACGTAACGACGAGATACATATTACGAGACTCGCGGCCAAAATGCATCATGCTCCCACGTCCGATATTAACTTCAATCATTAATGTCAAAAGCATTGTGTTACGGCAAAACTTTGCGGAAACCATACACGCCGTAAACTTCCAGCTCTTACTTTTTTTTATGTGCTTTCTTCTCATTAGGAAGGTATCCTATATCTCCTACGCGATGCATTTACATTATTTCTACTCAACGTTTTAATCTAATTTAATTATATTGTACACTTCTTTGTTTCAGGTGTCGTTTAACAATCGTTCACGACTTCATCACGATGTCTTCTGATACGTGAGTACAGATAAACCTTTTTTTATAATTAAAGAAGTGCGAAAAAGATTGCACTATTAAAAATAATATTATCAGCAAAAAAAAATAAATGTGGAGAATTTATCGCGGAATCGTAACAGTGTAAGATAATCGAAGAATCCTTATCTAGTTTTAGTTTAACGTTCTTTGTAAATATCTATTAACAATGAATTGTTTTGAAAACTCTTTCTACGCACAAATGAATCTCAGACAGAAAAGGAAAGATTTCGAAAATAATTTTACGAATAAGATGCACGAAATGCAAGACACAGTCAAATACAGTAGGGCAATAGCTATATAGTGGGCGGAATTTTATTTACCGAGAATTGCTAGCGGGGATTGGACTACACCTCCTACCACTGTCTCGCAATGAAGGAAGACAACCTGCAACCTCCACAACCTTTTCCAATTACAGGCACGAGATTGTGTTGCGGTATAGTATTGGCCCGACCTAACCAGACCGCCTGGCTTTAAAAGTAACTGTGGAAATAATTAAGGAATTCGCAAAATTAAAAATCTATCCTACCCAACACATTGCGGCGAAGTTGCGGCAATCCTCTCACGATTTCCCGCCCTTTCTACTTCTCATCTTATTATAAGATGCATTAAAAGTGTAATGAAAAAATCTATCTGCCTACTGCAAAGCTTACCGTTATCATGAAGTTAGAGTCTATCAAGAAGTTTGCATCTTTTAGTAATAACTCAATTTTAACGACATATTAATAGATTATTTCTCACATTTCTAACCTTTTTTGAAAATAATTCGATAGTTGCCTCTTTTTCGTATTCTTCATTGAAGGTTTACTCATCTTCGTCAACAAACTATCAGAGATAATCAGTAGTAACGAATGATTATTTCTTGATTGAACTGCTGATAATATTATTTTTGATGATCCTTGTTTACTCTTCTAATTTGCAACGACATAGATTAGATTATTGATTTTTGTCTCTTTTAAAAAAGATAAAATTGAGTAACATTTAATGTTGCAATTACTGTTTAATGTTGATGCAACGATCCTTATAACGTGGAATCTAAATTTGATGCGAACGAATCTCATGAAGAGAGATGAAATGGAGCGTTAAGCGATAGTAGCGCGATAAAATGAATTTTGGCATACTCCTCCGCGATCACTTCGATTCCTATTCAAGGGGTCCTTATTCTCCCTCAGGAACGTAGAATCGTCTGCGTGGTCTCTGGAAGTCGGCAAAGTTTTATTGATCGAAACTGCGTACGTGATCGGAATAGAAATCGCTGCACCTCGATCGCGGGCTCGCGAATCATTTTATGGATGTGTAAAAGCGACGATATAATGTAGAGTCTTTTTCTTGAGCAAATTAAATGTCTTTGCACCAGCAAAATGTATCTTTAGTAAAAAAAAATTGAAAATGTATGAATTTTGAAATCTAATTTGTATACTTTAAAAGAAATATTTTTTTATTCAACAAAACTGTCGCATTTTTAAAAATGGATTTTATTTCTGATTTATTTTAGAAATTAAAATGTACGATTTTATTTCTTCACGACGCAGTCGTGACGTTTGTAAATTTCAATTAAATTATTTGTAAAAAATACAAATGATTTTTATTTCTAATTATATGTAAAAATTGCAAAGATTCCTGCAATTTATTAATTCTATTAATATTTTTTTATATTATTAAATTATTCAAATAATTTTTCTCAAATTACATACAAACGGAGCTGAATATGCTCACTATTTGACGAGCATATATTTTTAAAAAATACTGGATCAAAATTTAAAGCTATAAAGATTGTGGAAAGATACCATATCGACCGCTATGCTTTCTTTGACAGCAAACATGTCGCGATAAATTTTCCGATATCGTCAGGAGTGTGCTCGAGTTACGCACAACCGGTAAGGTCGTAATATCAATTAGTAAACACAATTACTGGCCAATTACCGTCGAACCGTCTGGCCAGCCAGTGGCCACGGTAGCCTTGATTGGTTGACTTCATGTTCTCTCTACGATGCATTTTGTTACAGTGTTCGAGGGACAGCCAAAATATTACTTTCTTACATATCAGATATATCTCGTGATTATTTTGCAGGGCATTTAATTTATAATACATAAGAGATAAAAGAGTACATTTTTAAAATAAAAGAGATATAATTTAAAAAATGTACATAAAGCATTATCGAAGGTTTGGCGCTCAATAATCATTCTGGCATAAACAGAAACCAGACAAGAATCGAATGCCCATTAGGAAAAAGTAGGAATGGGTTTTCGCTCTATAATCGATCGTAATGCGATATCAATTGCAACCCCGTATCTCGTTCTGGGATTTAATTGCGCGTTTAATTTATTCCAGGAGAGCCGTTTTTGTTCCGTGAACGGGCGAGACGGTCACGGAAATGCGATTACTCGATTTCGCCGCGTCCTTATAACGAAGCGACGAGCCGACGACGAGTATTGCGTAAGCAGCCCGATCTTGCCGATCCCCTTGAAATCGAAGAAGGCCGTAACTGTAACGGTGGCCGTTGCCTCCTCGATGCGTGCCTCGCTCACGCCTCGCTTTATTACACCGCTTCTCTCTGCCTTCACTGGCTTTCGTTCGACAGAACGACGCCTCCTGTTCTATTCCCCAACCCCCATAATGTCGTCGTCGTCGTCGTCGTCGTCGTCCTCTTTTCTTCCGCGACTTCTATATCTCAAATCAATAGACACTTTTATGCAATATCGTCTTTCCGACGTAACGCGGCGCCGGCGTCTTCAAATTCCACGGCCCTTTCATTTCTTAAAAAAAAAAAATGAGAGATTGCTGTTCGGAATGGGGCGAAACTTGTCACTGTAGCTTCACCCTTGGCAATCATACAGTCACGAATCCTTTTACGAATTTATATTATTGGTCTTTGTATATTAAACAAGACCTTTGTAAAGAGAGAAATATACCTTCTTCATATCGCGGCAAAATGAAATAATCGATCAATATACTATTATCCGTCTTAGAATTTTTTTCCTATTTTATTTATACGATCATTCATTCACGCCGCGTATATGCATTGTGAAAGTTCCTTATCGGCCGGATATTAAGCAGACGGTGACATCCGGTTATTGTAGCGTTTTTCTACATCATCCACTGGAGGATGTCAATTTTTCCGTTCGATCGAAAAGGTGCCCACCCCGGGTGGTGTTGCTCATTCCAGTTAAGAATGAAGAGGTCTTGGCAATTAATTTCCGCGGCATTTCAGTTTACATGCTTGCCATCATCTTCTTTTACATAGGAAGATTCCTCTTCTTCTTACCCCGACAATTAAATGACATTTTTCTCAAATAAGCGAGCACACTGAATACCATACATTTTTTAAATATATACGGTTGACGAGAACATATTATGATGAGAAATATATACGGATGACGAGAACGAATTATGATTATTGCGATAATTTTTACGCTCACGTTAGGCTTTATTAACTTTTATCGTGATAAATATGCATTGTTTTGCACGTTGCTCGAAATAGGAGTCATTCCTATCATCATTCCCTACAAAACGCGCCAAAGCGCTCAACATCCACCATGTCGCTACTTCATAGTCACATCGAATTCCATTTCGTGTTCATTAAACGCGTATTTGTGTTTCCGCCGTCGCTGCTTTCGCATGCCTCTTGCGATATATGTTATTAATTATGCGCGGTAGCGGTCGTCGATATGTCAGCCAATAGGAACGGATAAAGCCGGATTCGCGTCGCATAGATTTTACGCGAAATGATTATTAACCATATTTGCGGGAACAAACGCTCGAATATATTTAGTTCAATTTTTATCCATCGTGAAAATATGTCGATTTAATTGTGGAAAGATTAATTTTTGTTACAATGAAAATAAGACGCATAAGACTACTTTTTTAGAATTTAGATCATTGCGCGAGAACACAAAATTCTCTCGCATGCCTTTGACCCGTGCTATTAATTAAGCTACACCCCGCTCCAGATCATAACGTCAGCTATTTAATAACAATTACTATCCTGATAATCCTCGCAAACTCGTTGCGGCTACGTAGAAGGAGCGAAAGGATGCGAGGACTTTGGAAAAAGTTGGAAAGAGGTGGTTAGACGTTACGAGGATTTACGAGCGGTCCTATTTCACGCGTCTAACCAGCTGCGAGGAAGGGCTGGTTACTAGTGGGTTCAGCGAATGTGGAAGGGAATGACGAAGGGATGAAGCAGGATAGAGAATACGAGGTTAGAATCAGGAAGTGTGCGAATCGTCGTATATACAGGGTGTATCAGGTTTATCTAAAATTGACAATAATTTTCCTTGCAAAAATATCAAGTCCAATAATTGAATTGAACGCGAAAAGTTCTTCGTTACATTAAAAAGTCAGTATTTGTGTATAACAAAATATTCAATTTTATATCATTTAAAAGCAGATTCTTTGTTTTCAGAATTTTTATTCAAACATTTCCTAGTTTATTGTAAAGACATTTAATTTGAAATATGAGAAAATTATTGGAAAATTGATAACCTCCCGCTACAACATTCGCTAAGCAAGAGTGTCATGCAGGAGTTCGCAAAAGAATCTGTAAATACGAAAGAGAGAAGCGATGAAACCAAGTACTCCGTGTATAGAGCCGCAGGGCAATAGTTTTCAGCTACCAGTAGTCATTTGTAACTCGAAGCTGGCGAGAGGTCGGGTTTATCACCGCCATAAAGATCTCGGCTTCTCCGGTATTTCGTGGCCTATACTAAGCGAGTAGTTAGCGAAGTGCGAAGCGGCGGCTACTCGTCGTCGTCGTCGTCGTCGCGATTTATGCAAATTAGTAGTCTGCGTAGCTTCTTTCGCTAGAAGGCAAAATCTCGCACCTTCTTCTAAAGATATCCCTGCTTTCTTCCTTTCTTGATATGATTTTATTATGAAGAATAAATTTCAATATTTATTTGCTCGCAATTAAAGCGATTTTTGCATTCTCATTAAAACTGAAATTCTTATCTTATTAATTTCTTATCTCTTAGTCATTTGATAATTAATGCTATCGGAAATATAATCGTAATTATACGAACAATGAAAGATGACGAATACATTTTTTATTTCGACATATGTTGTAAGAGGTTGTAATACTTAACTTAGATTACATCTGTTTATCACATCTCTGCTTTATGATTAATTAATTATTAGTCAACTTTTATGACAAGATATCTTGATAAAATTGATGACCTTTTTATATATAAGTAGTGATGTTTTTGTTGATCTATGTCCATTGATTTTAAATAAATCATTTATAATACACGTCATTCATACGCATATAATATATATGTATACTATATGTATATTAAATATCTTGTTATTAAAACTCGGTATTGATGGATTATCAAAATAAAAGTTATGAATTATTATAGAAAATTATTAATTTTTCCGTATAAATTACATATTAATTTTTCTGTATTGAGCCGTTATATTATGCATTATTTTATTTTATAATTAAAATATAGAACTCATCATGACAATTGATAATTCAACGCTATATTTCATTCGAGTTAATTGTAACGAGTGCACGGTTAATCGTCGATAATATAAAGTCGACCTGCTTTTAGCAAAATTTGATTACAAGTTTAACTGCCTGTAAAGGCATTACTCTTCTGAAAGCTATATAAGCAAACATGATAGGACAATTTCTCTGTCCGTATTCATCGCGCAACTTATGTAAATGAATAATTCGTCATTATATATGCAAAAACGTAAAATTAAGAATTGATAAAAGTAACATTTCTTTCTAATATTTCGTTCATTCTCTTTCTAAAGAAAAAGATTTTAACATTTATATGTCGTTTTGTTCAATAGTAAAAAAATATTAGCTGCATATTCAAACAGTGTCCTTTTCGATCGATATGCAGTGTAATAAACCTTTATTCAGCGAACTGGTAAATTCATGATACGGCGTATGTGCATTAATGCGATGAATACAAACACACCGAAGTCATCAATCTACTATATTACGAGGAAGTACTCAGATCTAAAGGCCATACTTCACTTTGCGTCCACTGTATTAGCTTGATGAGTATCATGGATGTTCCTGTCTAGCTCTCTGGTCAATAATTCTTCCTCTAGAGAGGCAAGACATTCATTGCAACTTCGTTAAGTGATAAAACCGGTACGACTGACTGTTTGCCATTGCGATATCAGTTATCTATTCTAAATTAAAATTGTGTGCGTATGTATGTGCGTATGACATTATACGTCATTTTTTACAATAAGAAGAAATACTTTTATACGCTTTCACATCTATAAGATGTTTTTAATATACTATTTGTTGATTTTTGTTTCATATTATTTTAATTTTTGACATCGGGTCATTCAATTTATGTTTCTCTCTCTCTCTCTCTCTCTCTCTCTTTCTCTCAAATTAGAAAGTAATCATCCCTCTCATGCATGAATCCCTACACGAGCGCGTTAATAACTCCATGATTGCCTAGAGTTGTAATTGCGATATCTACTAAGTAGTCCACTATGCGGCTTAGCTGCGACGCTTGATTATGTTAATAACTTCATTTAAAGGATAGCACAAGTTCGACCAATCCCGAAGCCATCTTGAAAATTTTATTCTCAACAGAAATGCGTCGAAGCAGCTTATTAACAAAGTTAAATTGAGCAAAGTTTCTGGCTCTGATTACCCGCTTGCGCAGGCTAGTTCAGTTTTCAGCAGCGGCGAGTTTACTTCGCTGGGCAGTAAAGCAGTTTCCCCATTATCTTATGAAGATTTATTTGTACATATTTGCTGGTACATTATCCCATTGAACGTTATGTAATCGATACACTGTCTATTCGGCTATCGCTATTATGCAGAGAAATTTGAATTAATATTTTGTTTCGTCGCACTTAATATTCACCGTTTAATTAATGTCGATATTCAATAACAGTTATACGATGTGAGATCTTTCATCAACTTTATTTGATTACGGTACTGATATTCTGTTCTCGAGGCAATCTTTCAGTTAATCACTTTCAATTCTTATCGATTCTTTATTAAAAGAATACAGCGATATGGTATGGAAGATCTGGTGAAAATTTTTGCAATATCATCACTTGACTTGTCGCTTCGCAAAAAATTATATATACTATACATGTGTATATATGTGTATATGTGCATACAATATGTATACATACATGAGCATGTTGAGAGGTAAGCGACATCGCGTTATCTCAATATACATACGTCATCTTTCGAGGATGATAGAACGAAGACGACGCACGGCTACGTTTGACCTTCGCAAAGTTTGCAATCTCTTCCACTTGTGCAACCTGTTGCCTCGCTGGCAAAAGACGGCTTTCAAACGTACCACGATGAAAACTGAATAGAATGCGACATGCGGCACTCGTGCTTCTACTTTACGGATATGATCGTTTCACGCGAATCTTTAACGCCGAAACGAAATCAGCGGCTTACTGCTATAACGTTAAACGCATATATATTTTCTGGTTATAAAATATATAAAGAATTTTTCACATTCACGCTTATAAATTCTACGATTAAATAGCAATTTATCATAACATGTAACATTAATAATTCTCTACATGAGAACAACAGATGCATATTATCGAGCATCCGGCTGTCGATTCGACGAAATCACTGTACTGATACGCTTATCACTTATGGTGCAAACTGTTTTTTCAATTTAATTCATTTGATAAAGTGCTTCAATGTACAAGCATTTTTAAAATAAACTACGCACTACATATGTGCAACTGGCATATAAAAAGAATTATGAGGAAAGAGTAGGTGACAAAGTCGAGTGTAAGCTATTTTTGACAGTGAAACCATTTTTCAAGACTGTATTACGTAGAGAATTATGTGCGAAACTAACTGAAATAATGTTGATAAAATAATTGTTTTGTTTGGTTTGCCATATTCTGAATTCTAATATATACATAGATAAAATATTTTCTGATACATATCATTTATTTTTATTCCATTTTTATTTATATTGATATTTTCCTTCTGATATTTTTTCATAACTATTGTTATATTTTTGATAAATTTTATTTTTTTATCATTAATATAACTAACTATTTCAAAGAGGATTTCATTTCATATATCCAGCGAAATCTTATTTGTAACATTTGTCAGTGTACTGTATTAAATTTTTTCGCGAAAGCTAAAAAAAATGGTCAAGGATAGGAACATTAATAATTTGGAGAGTCATCCGTACAATTCTTATTCTCGTCCAAAGCATTTTGTCCTTTTCGGGAATAATTTATAAGGAAAAATAGGGAGCATAGACGAGCATAAAGAAAAATAACGAAGGGGGTCACAGGTGAGAGACCAAGTCAGACGGTATTTTGACAATGCGATCATTTTTCAAGGATGGAAGGTAAAATGGTAGAGTCAGTCATCTTGCACCATCTCGACTTTTGCGTCGAAATCGCGTACAGTGTCTGTGCCATAAGCTTCCGAATGTCTGCTATTTCTCATGAGCACAACATCGAGCTGTACAAACAATATCTTCGTTTTGAATATTTATACTGGTCTTAGAAGATAAAGATGATTATGCATCTGAGATATCGTCTTGTTATAAGATATGTAGAAAAATAAAACTACAAAATAGCTATACGAAGAAAGAAGCTACTTCTTAAGGGGATCCTGGAGCGACGCTCGAACTTGATCGAGGTCGATAATGTAGATCGGAATTTTAAGCTATAATATTATAAATTATCAAATTGGCTTTACAGAATACAAAATCTTTTTGCAGGATTAAAGTACGCACAAAAATAAACCATACGAGTATCAAC
>VBVR01004174.1:0-15129 GCA_011638315.1 Tetramorium parvispinum
ATAATAAATTGATCAGATAATTTAAAGGGTACCTGATAATGAGTATAACATTTAACTCATTATCAGGTCCTCTTTAAATTACCTGTTCATGACCTTATTCATTTTTCTTATAAAAACCTTAGATATTTTCCTTATAATGACCTTACAATGTAAATTTTTAAGAACTTGATCATTACAATCTATAAAGGCCTTATAGAAAAACTGCGTTACATGGTTACTCAGGTCCTGGTAGGGCAATAGTATCAGGTCCCGACAATTGAATCAGGTAAATATTATAAATTGTTTAAAATATATTTTAAACAATGTGTTCTATATTATTCAATAAATAAATTTCATAAACTTGCAGAATGTATATTAATTTCATGATTATATTTTTGGGATTAATAAATCAAAAGTATATGTATTATATTTCTTGTAGGGCTTCATCCCCCTTTTTTTCTTTGCAGCCACCGTGATTTAGTCTTTGACAGGTTTCCTAAATCGAGCAGTCGAGTAAATCGTCCGCGCGCGTATAGTCCGAAAACAGAGACGCGGTGAGCGAATTGAGCGGACGCGGTAACTACCGACACATTAGGATCTTTTTTAAGCATCCTGCCGGCTTGAACTCTCGATGATGACTGATCATGACTTCATGATTGACCCTCTTCTCTCTTCTCCCTCCGTCCAGTGATCGTAGACGGGACGGAATTTTCGCGCATGCGCGGCAGAAATAGCGGGTATCCCAGTAATGTAGCAGTAACGCAAACAATTAATTCTTTTGTACAATTATATAATATAGTGAATAATTTTAAAAAGCCTCGCAAGAAACTTAAGATGTGGTTTCTTCCGGTCTGGATATTTGCGAGCATAAAGTCTAGCAGCTCTTCGCGGTTGTTCATTGCACAGGTTGGACGGATATGTGAATTCGAGCAGATGAACCCGCGAACGAAAGCACAAGAGATTGTGGGTTCGTTTGCAACAGCGGTTCCGTTCGAGAATGACCGAGATTTAATACTGAAGTTTCTATTGTGATAGAGATTTCGTTCGCGACTGAGGTGACTGAGATGCTGTTTGACTGAAAATTTGTTATGCCCCGGCCAGTCGCGGCCTCAAAAAGGAGTTTTCGGATGGCAGTTAGGGTGGTAGAACAGGTAACTCTGGATTTAGATGTTGACCTGTCTTAGAAGTAACGTTGCCGATTCCTGAGAGATATAATCTAATTAGCTCAGGCACGTTGAAAGTCTGTGTATTTATAGTTTGAAGTAATGATTCTTCAGCTTGAGTCAAGGGTTGGTTGTTCTTGATTTTGAATGTACAAATGCGCATCTGTACAAGCCGTCAGTATACATGGAAAGAAACTTTTATAAAGAAGTATCAAAAGTAATTTTTTATTTTTTGTTGATAAGTTATTCCATGATGATGTATGGCATGCCGTTTTACTTTTTAATGGTATAAGAAATATTCCATTCAACATAAAACTTTCAAAATTGTCAAATGTATTAAAATTGCCAAATGTATTAAAAAATACTAAAATTTCTAATTTCTTGAAATGCACATTTTGTATAAATGCGCATCTGTATAATAGCGCAGTAGAATAATATTCAAATGATTCTAGAGTCCAACTCTTAGCTATGTTTTGGATCATCTATCATCATTTGTGTGTACACTTGGCGAGCGACAGAGAGGCTTGCGACCATACTTGGTCTCTGCAATGTTCTTAGATTTACTTCTCTAACTGTCACATCTTCAGCAAAAACCGAGTCTAGGAGAGGAGTCTCAACTAATTTTCGTTTTGCTTTTTAGTGTTTAGTAGTGCATCTTCTTCAACGACTTGAGTTGGTTTTGGTAGACTCTTTGGCATGCTTGCTCTAGTTGGTCGTTTCCGTGGTGCACGTTGTTGTTGAGGAGGCACAAACGAAAAATTGTTCTGTTTTAAAGTTTTGAAGTTTAAAAAAAATCTTCAATAGAGAATTTAGCGATTTATGCTATTTTAAACTCAGTAACAGTGATTCGAGCTTGTTGTTGTATGTCTGCCAGTAAATATATTCCTTCCGCAAAATGTTGAATAGCCTTCCTTCCTTCCTCCGGTAAGCACTGATCCATTTCCTTTGACATCAAGACGGAGATTCCTGAACCAAAGGCGTTTAAGGCCGCCTTTATCTGGATCTGATGCGAAGCCTGCGAGATCCTGTCCGACGGACCGGACTAGTCAATTCTTACGTATTTTGAGTCACTGAATCCGAATCCGAGGACAGAATTCAAAAGTTGGTTCGTGTTTTTTTTCTAACCTCAAAAAACATACTTTTTTAGTACATTTTGAGCCGTAATGAAAAACCGCGATCTAATTTCGAAATTCTGACCGTGGATTCGAATTCAGAAGCTTGAATTACGTAAGAATTGACTAGATTTTTTAAATTAAAAATGGCCTATCCAATATGGCGGATGTTTTTTCAAATTAATCCGGTTCGCTTGAAATTTGGTACTCGAGGGTTTTTGGGGTCGCTGATTACGAATTTGATGTCAGTTCTCCAAAATTCAAAATGGCAGATCCAGTATGCCCGAATTGACCAGATTCACCTGAAATTTGTTACTCGGGGTTTTTGTGATCGCTGAATATGAATCTGACATCAAATCATAACATAATGTGGGCAATTAAAGCAATTTCATCTCTTTTTAGGGTTTTTTACCGTAATTACATATTCTCTACATTTTTTTCCATGTCAGTTGCGTCGTTCTTCATGCCGTACAATTTAACAAAGGGAGCTGACACAAAGAGAGCTGACAGTCAGAACAGTGTTCTCATTTTCATTAATAAAGTTACAGCTGTTGAATTGTAGGTCATATACTGATAGAGAGCTGTCAATGATGTCTTAGATCCTATTTGATATAGAACATCATCAGTTTTCACAGCAATAAGAATGTAGCAATAGGGCAATTGTCTGTGACAGGTAGGACTGTAAGTAACCATTGGTGAGAATACTGTTCTTGGTAGCTCAATGTTGAATAATGAAGAAGGGTAAAAAATGCGTCTATCAAATTCTTTCTTGAATAATCCAACAGTTACAGCAGGAAATGCAGCTGTAATTCTCGGGATAGTGATTACATCAGATGGGAGAGATGTATCTGGTTTTTTAGTCGTATTCAGTTGGTACTTTGCATTCATGAAATCAATGCAAGTCTTCATGATGTTAGAGCTTTTCTTGATTATCTTATCGTAAGCAGCTCCTCTTGTGATGAATATTAAACAAAGGAACTGTATGTGAGATGAGAATTTTTCGTTGTTGGAGAACTTAAACATTCTATCTTCATTATTGATCTTAACAGTGGTTTCTATAGAAGCAATGGATTCTGGATTATCCAAGATATCTTCTTTTGGTAATGTATGCAGTGAAACTTTTTCAGTATTTTTAAAAAGGATAAATTCTGAAATACCGATAAGCACCATAACATCTAGTGTGTGATAGTCTAGAAGCTACAGTCATTCCAAACGACGCACTTGTTTCGTGAGTTAGTGACTCAGCGCGCACTTCACTATTAATGTTCCTAATGGTTGGATCTTCATTATCTATAGGTCTCTCAATTATTAATTGTGATGCACTACCTTCTGCACTAAAGTTCTCAAACGAAATTGTCGTTATTTGAAAACTCCGTGTTCCAGCTAATATACTGGAGATTGACCTGAGTAACGTAAGATTAAAACCACTATTCGTAGGATAGTTAGGAAAATTCGTTTCAGTTATTCCTGCGGCGTCCAAGATTGATAATGCTTCTTGTCGCGGTTTTCTAATCCTATGAAATCCTAGCAAATTTTCTGTAGCTAGATAGTGATTTGGAACAACTGGTGGTACCCATTGAGGGAGAGGTGTGTCCTGACTCAGTGATCGCGAATCATTCCTATGTGTATTCCGAAAGCTGGTACTTCTTCGAAATCATTATGGTTGTTCGCTGTGATTTTGTTACTATACATAGCGGGAATTCGTTCTGATACGGTAACAGGTAAAACCGGGAATTCGGGATAAAGATGTTGTCCCGTTTTCGATACTACATTGCCTATACCTGACAAGTATAATCGAATTGGTTCTGGTACATTGAAAGTTTGATTAGAAATTGCTTTAATCAAAGATTCAGTACTGGTTAAAGCCTGTTGATTTTTAGCTGTAAGTGAGCAAATACGCATCCATAATAATGCTGTGCTATAGTATTCAAAGGACTCTAATGTCCAACTCTTCGCTAAGTTAGCGTCATCTATCAACAATTGCGTATAAGTCTCTCTAGCCACTGCAACGCTAGCAGCTAGGTTTGGTCTCTGGAGAGTTTTCAAGTTGACTTCTCTCACAGTGACATCCTCCGCAAAAATAGAGTCAGTTAATGGTGACTTTTCAACTAATTTTGCTTTGCTTTTAACATTATTCTGGTCTCCTACTTGTGTTGGTTTTGATAGTGATTTTGGCAGAGTATCTCTTGTAGGTCTATTCTTTGGATTGATACGCTTTGGAGGATTGGGAGGCATATTCTGCGCCTGTGGATCCATCTGATTTTGTAATTTTCCACGGTAAATTCGCGGTTAGCCTTGAACTGCCTGGATATCAGGTTGTGCGTCCATTTTCAGATGTTGGTTGATCCTGGTTGAAAATATATAGAATCTATCTGCTGCCACAAAGTAATAAAAAAAAGACAGTAATAACGACAGAAGTGGTATTACGACAAGAATTAAACGACATTAAGGTTATACGATCAATATGTGACGAAAAAAATTCAATCTTCATTTGGCATTATCTACATAATCCTAAAAATAAAAGAAGACAAATGTAACGAATTATGTACTAAGTAATCATTCTTATGTGTATTCCGAGAGCTGGTACTTCTTCGAAATCGTTATGGTTGTTCGCAGTAATTTTGTTACCATACATAGCAGGAATTCTCTCTGATACAGTAACAGGTAGAACCGGAAACTCAGGATAAAGATGTTGTCCTATTTTCGATTCGATACTACATTGCCTATTCCTGACAAATATAGTCGAATAGGTTCAGGTACATTAAAAGTCTGATTAGAAATAGCTCTTATCAATGACTCTTCAGTACTAGTTAAAGCCTGTTGATTCTTGGCTTTAAGTGAGCAAATACGCATCCATAACAATACTGTACTGTTACATATTGTACAGATTTTTGCCAGAATGAAAGAAGTAGGCATATTGCAATAGCGTTAAAAATAATCCTATTTGGTGGAAAGTATTATTTGATATATGGAAAAGTAACTCAAGTAATAAACTGTGCTGTGTGTGATAGTCTGGGCTTAATTTGTTCTTAAGTCCTAATCTGAACATTTTGATTTTAAAGTTACATGAATTTAAGGATGGAGAAAACAATCTTGTCGGGGGTTCAGTCTGAGAAGAATCAGCCAACAATAAAGTCTGGTATATTTGATGCACATTTATTAACTATCATCTTCAAGAATTTGCGAGTAACACGAGGAGATTCATAACAAGATATTTTAACAGTTTATTATTTGAGTTACTTCCATATATCAGATAATACTTTCCACCAAATAGGAATATTTTCAACGCTATTGCAATATGCCTACTTCTTTCATTCTGGCAAAAATCTGTACAATATATAACAGAATAGCAAAAAATTTTTATTTCATTGTCTAATAATGTGATTGAATGTATTATATCTGATGTTATGTCATTATGAAAATGAGATAATATGATCATTAGAATGTTTTACCCTTTATTATTGAATAAATGCTACATTACTTTGGAGTCACCAAAGATACATGCCCATTTCGCAGCTTCGTATCTCAAGTATTTTATAAGGTCATTAGGATTTTCATTAAGTTTTTTTCGTCATATGTTATGATCTTGAAAAGCTTGTACCACTCGTTACCAAAACCTTTAGCCCAAAGTTTTGCAGGGATTGTGTACAAATATATATTTGCGATACAATTTGTTCTACAATTTGACTTTATTTTTATTACACATTTGCGGTGATGCTGACACGTTGCGTTCTATCGCTTTATTAGTTTAGCTTTAAAAACTGCTTCTCTAATGTCAATTCACAGTTAGAAGGTCTATATAGATGCTGCCTATCATAATCGCTTGACCTTGCTGAAAATGATGGATTAAAAAGGATTCAAATTGAATCCTTTTTAATCCGAATTAATGCGTTTTTAATCTGCTCAATTCGGTGACGGAAATCCGCAAGCGGTCAATCCAATTTAATATGTAATAAATCTGTATCCGAATAAATATCATTTTAATGGATGGAGATAGATGTATTCAATTGCGACAGCGCCTGGAGGTCTTATGCTCTGAGACGACGTTGAATTCGCTTTGCGACAATGCTTAGGAGTAATAGACCCTGAGTCAGTAGTCACGCACGTAAGATTCGCCTTTCTATACGTGTTTCTCTTAATCGAACTAAGCTATACTGAACTGTACGGGATTAGCTTCAGACACGAAATGAAAGCGGGTCAAGAATCGCGAAGCAATATATTAGTCAGAGAGCTCGTGAAAAATAATTGCAAGAGTTTTAGAAAGGCTGATATTTTAATATTTGATTATATTTACGATGAAAATGAACATACTACAGTCAGCAAGTCAGGTGTAGGGACATCTGTGCGCTTTTAATCATGTAGAAAAAGCAAGTATCATAAAAGTGTTTTGAAAAAGTCAAAAATGTATGTAGAAGTAGCTTTTGCAGTAAAAAAAGTGAAAGAAAACTCGTGTTACGTCCAAACCCAAGAATTGTTGTGAGAAGGACGGAAACAAAGGAAAAGCATGTTATTAAATCAAAAATAAAAAAAATGAAAGTAAAATGTGCTGCTCAAGTTTTCGTGACAAGCGCAAGTACTCGTGACAAAATAGAAGAAGCTATACAAGTGATTTCCGGAAGGAAAAACGAATTTCTGAATGCTATACGATTCTGAGATATAGAGTATTTTGCTGAATTTCTGGTATTTACTTAAAATAATAATTAAAATTATAATAATAATTAAAACTCGAAACTTATTTATTCTTATGTCATTAGTAATTAAAAAATTATATTAATAATTATAAAAATCTCAGGTATGTTTGAAAATATTTTAATTAATTGTATTTATGTATTTTACATAGCTTAAATAATTTTTATACGTTCTGCAAGTTGTGATTAGACTTGTTGATTTTTATTAATCTTTCAGTGCTATTCGCAAAACCGAAACATATGAAGCTATCGTCTTCAGAATGTAAACTATCGTTTTGCGATTAAAGTAGAAAAATTTTCCACCGCTAAGACGAAACGAATAGCTTGATCTCATCATCGCGAAGTGCAAATCCTTCATCAACGTTGCGAAAAGTGAAAACCAGAAAGCCATGATTTTGTGCAAAGAGGAAGTGGAGGTATATTGCATGGAATATCCCTTCACTTCCTCTTTGCACAAAATCACCACCAAAGCAGTATACCACCGACTCCATAAACTAGCTTATGTCGAGTTAACGAAAAATATTTTACTCTTAAAAATATTTTTAACTCAACATAATCGTTGTTTCTTAAGCAAAATATTACACGTAATCCTGAAAAAGATTTTATGAAACCAAGAAGGAAATTAAAAAATTAATATAATATAATGCGACTAAATTTGTCATCGCAAAAATATTATCAAAATATGCAAATACATTTAAATATCTTGATAAAGAGATTCATTAAATTCACAATAAATTTAATATAAAAAATTTGATATACGATACCCAGTAGCACGAGCATAAGCGTTACTATAACAAGTTGAAATAATATGATCAGATGAAACGTATCTTCTAAATTCTGATTGAGCTTTATTAATTTACAATGATGGCAACTTAATATAATAAGCCGCAAATTGATCACTGCAAATTAATGAAGCTCAATCAGTTTTACTAAGCTACTAAATTGCTTTTTATTATTTATCTGAGTGTCTGGTTTGCTTGCGAACATTTTAAATTTTGTTTCAAGTATTTTAAGTTGAGCAGTGAGGTGTAGACTCTACAGCATGCTATCTGTTGCGGATAGTTTTTACATTACGCTACTCTACACTGTAATGTAAAAACTATCCACAACAGAGAGCATTGTACATATCATCAACAATTCAAGTAGTTTGAAAGATGATGATCGCGTATTGTAAATTGGTAATTTTTTCATCTAACTCATCACACGGGATAATGTGTATTGTATAAAATCTCTTTTCTTTCTTAAATATAAAACATATGTCCATGTAATATTAAGTACAATAATATACGAGCGATTTGAAAACGTTATGGTAAAATAATCGCAATGTATTCATATCTGTGTACGTCAATGTATTCTATTGACTCGATTTCTTCGGCATCGCAGAAAAATAACCGTGTAAAGAAACTACTCGTGTGCACGAAATACTATGCTCGTGTGATTATTCAGCCATATTTCCTAATGTGACAGAATGTCACAGAAAGGACAGCCGCCATTTGGGCTATGTCGTTTATGGGTATTATTCACAATTATGCAGGAATAACATGCAATTACATAACAATAACAATGCATTTTACATGAAATTACCTGATATATTACTTTTGTCTATTACGTTGACTGTTGAACTTTTTGGTACGTTAACGGTTGTCGATTTAGCGTTTACTGGAGAGAATTCACATTTATCCGAATTTGTAGACTGATAATTAGATGGTGGTAACACAAACGAGTTTGCAGTACATATCTCTTCGGTTACTGCAAAATAAATGATATTTAGTTACGTATATTTATGTTGCTATTTTTTAAAATAAATTTCATCGGAAATTTACTTTATATTACCTTCTTCCTCTTCCTCCTTCTTCTCCTCCTCCTTCTTTTCCTCCTCCTCTCCTTCTTCTTCTTCTACTTCTTCTTTCGACGCCGACGTTTCGTTCGGAAGCCATGCTGGCTTTCTTCTCTTTCATATCTTTTGTACCTCAGATGCCTTAATATAATATACTAACATGAACTAACATGGTTTACTTTTTCATATAGAAGTTTTCCCCCCATGGTGTCCTCGTCCATCGGCTGCGTTTCTGACGCATCGTCTATTACGACCGTCTCGTTGAGACGTCGCTCGTCCGCCGGACTCGCCCGTTGTTGCTTCTCTGCCGGCTGCCTCTCGATAATCATTCGCGGCATGCCTCTTGCCGGAATATCTATAATGGCGATTACGGTCGGTTACAAGATTGATTGTGATCGTACAATTTGTATAATGTTGAAATAAATAAGAGATAAGTCATTTAGACTTACGATTGCCACTCGCTTTTCCCACCAAACGAGAAGGGGATGGTCCGGGATATGTATCCATGTTCTCAGTTGTTGATAATTATAGATATTTATGCCGTACGCAAATTCCTCGGTCAGTATCCAACAATCGTCCTCGAGGAAAAAGGTGGTTGAATGAAACTCACAGGTTTTACGATGCACAATATATATATATGGTATATTTCGTCCTTTATGCGTACAAATCTCACATATCCTCACGCACGTGTATCGATAACGGATGTTCGGTATAATAATTCGATTCACGATCGGTTTCTCTTCATCATTTGTCATATTATAATAAACTGTAATAAACTATATTACTTGTCAACAAAGCGTAAACATAAAATTTTAAAAAAGAAATATTTAAGAATTATCTTTTAACATTTCGTAAGGTTGTTGAAAATATCGTTGTATCCATTCATCCTGTTTCTCTGGTGATAACTTTCTTAAATTATATCCAAATAATTTTAAGAAAGCATCTATATGGTCTTCTTCAGGTGTTGGTGGAAGAACAACATTAGTAAGTGGTTGGCTTAACGCATCTACAATAATTCTCTATCGCAACGTGTTACGACAAGTTCACAATACACGCACCTTGGTAACCCTTTCACCTTGTTGTTTCTTCTCGGTCTTCGTGGGTAGTTTCAAACACCTTCCTGGCGTCTCAGATCGGTCCTTCGTGGTAAAGTCAAATCCCACACTGCTCACTGGAAATCCAGCCTTCTCTGGCTCGTCCCCGTTGTACTGTGAAGCAAGCACTCCTCGCTCTGCCTCGGTTTTTTTGTGGATGGAAAACAGCTTTTGTTCATCCAGAAAAATTATAATTTGGAGATTTTCAGAAAGGTAATTTATTCTACACGAAGTACAGTAAGTTGGTATGTTGTAATATAATTGGAATATAAAGACTTACATCTATTTTAGAATCAATGATTATACTTAATAGGAATACAAGTTTTTTCTTTTTTGGTCTGGTCCCCTTTTTCTTCAAGGTTGGTGGTTAGGAGGGGCCTCTCCAAACATTCGCTGGTCACTATGTTGGGCGCATCCCATGTTTATTAGCAGTTGTTTGAGGTCGTCCAGCTTCTCATCGTGGTATTGTTTGGGTTTCACATCTACAGCGGCAGCCTCGTCCCGGTAGGTTGCACGGATTCTTATCCATGCCTCCCGTTTTTCTACGAGTAGTTGCGTCAGTTTGTTAACCCTGTGAGGCCATCTTGATAGTGTCCCAACGGGCTTGATGTTGGCTAGCCCGCAGGGAATGGCTCGCTACGGCATTCCCAGTGAGAAATAAACTTCGAATCGATATCAATTCGATATCGAAACCATTTGTCGAAATTATATCAATTTAAAGATCGATTTCGATTCAATCGTGTCCACGATTTCAAATATTTTTCAAGGCTAAAAAAATCGCTCGTTTACCCTTAATCCCAATATTTATTACTATAATTTAAAAGAAATAATGTAGAAATTAATGTATTAGCCGTAACATTTATTATAAAAACTATACGTAACATTATTACAGATAGTAGATAACCTCAAATCGAATATACATCAAATCGATATCGATTCGATATAGATTCAATTTGAGGTTATATAAAGCTTTGGAATAAATTTTCTGGAAAATTAATTATAGAATATTAGGTACTTTTTATAAGCATTAAATTATAGAACATTAGGTACTTTCTTGTATTATATACGCATTAATTAATATAATATATTATATATAATACTTTATGCAATAAGAGTTATTGACAGTTTATAATTCTAAAATAAATGGACAGTATGCGTTGCTTACTGTCAGGTGTTACTGTATTATGTACTTCTTATGCGGCAACGCTGAAACATAAAGACAAAATTAACATAAAGATGAGTTTTTAATACAATTACTATTAATATTAAGATAAAAATAATAAAATTAAAAATAAATATTGATCATATAATACTTACTCTAGGCTTTGTGTCCCACTGGCAAGTAAATGCACGTAGAAAGCAAACCGACCCAGTCAGCAAAATGTACACAGAATGTTAGCAGACTGACAACAGATTTAATCAGGAAATGTTAGCAGACTGAGCACATCTGAGGTCCCATTCTGTTAACATTCTGTTAGCACACCATGTCAACAAACTGACGGCAGAAATCGAGCAGATCCTGCTGACAGGGGCTGACGTCAGATTGGCGGCAGAAAGCAAGCAGGATCTGCGCGACACAATGTGACGGCAGACTGGCAGCAGAAATGCAGCAAAGTCTGTATTTTCGTAGGTATTTAAATTGTGACGTCACTGGTATTAAAATATTAAATCTTTTTATTATTTTTAGGAAGAAAATAACTTTCTGTTTTATTTATTAATGTAATTTGATATATTTTAATTTAAAACTTAAGTATGTACACAATATACATATAAATAATATAAGTAATTATTCCATATAACAAATATAATTTAAATGAAAAATAAATATAAACGTACACATATAATAACATTTTATAATTAAAAATAATAAATAATAGGATATAATTAAAAGAGAGGTTTCTGCCTTCAATGAGTAGGAAAGACGGACCCGTCGACGTAAACATTTTTCCATATTTTCACTGCTTCTTCTTAATTGATCTAAACAGAAAGAAACAAAAAATTAATAATTAAAATCTCGTGAGAAAAACAGAAAGTAATGTCTTTTGTACATAATATCACATAGGTCGTGTATTGAAAATGAGCACTGAAAAGTGCTGATTGCGATCATCGAGAAGACGATCCTCGTAGGATCAATAAAAATAAGCACTGAAAAGTGCTGATTGCGAAAACCGAGATGACGATCCCCGTAGGATCAATAAAAATAAGCACTGAAAAGTGCTGATTATTCTCCACTAGAGTTGTACGAGGAAGTTTTAATTCCGAGCTAGATATGTAAAATGATATTACATACATAGTTAGGACCGAGTACTCTCTCGCACAACTTAGCATCTACCGAGACATTATGCCAAGTTGATCTTCCTCTTCCTTATATCGACGATCAATGAGAAGCCTCGTTCTTCGCTACGTTGTAGTGGGCAGCAACGTCTTCCTCTAAGACTGCGTTCGTCTTGACACGCAAAGTACACCTGCAATCTGTAACGTGAATAATTATCATTATTATGTATGCATGGATATATGTTTGTGTATGCGTGTATCATTCCCAGTCGACACAGAGCATCAGTTACATTGTATCTATGTTATAATTTCGTACTCGACTAAATAAATGTAATATAACAATATGTGTTATATTACATTTACATTGTCGAGTGCGAAATTATAACATAGATGTAATGTCACTGATGCTCTGTGTCGACCGGGTTATTACTATTTTTATATCATCACTTATCATTATTCATAAATAATTATCATAATTACCATAAATAATTAATTTGCCTCTTCTTCTTCTCGCTCTTCCTCGTCATTCCATTGATTGCGATTCCTTCGCACACGCGCACGTGTGGACCCAATAATTTGGTCCTAGCTCTTTCTTTTGTAGCCCGGAGAGCTTCCTTTGCCTGGGCTTGAAACTCCGTACGAATCGGCTTTTGGAAGTGTCGATTTTTGTACACAGCTTCTGCAAAGAAACGTAATAGACACTATTAATTGATAAGACATGATAATGATATTAATATCTACATGTAAAAAGAAGAAGAGGCTCGTACCGTAAATCGCAGTAATCAATCCAGTATTATATAATGGCCGTGGTCCTCCTTCGCGTAAACCATGTAAACGAAGGTGTTAACGCGTCCTTCAAAGCCTCCTTTAGGCAAAGATTTACCGCTTCTTTCAAGTTGAAGCCGCCTATATATTGTAAATAATTCACCTAAAGAGAGAGTAAGTACAGATTATACATATGTAAACACATATCAAGTTCACACATATCAATGACAGAGAGAGAGAGAGAGAGAGAGAGAGAGAGAGAGAGAGGAGAAGAGAGGAGAGATTGAAAGAAAGATAAATTAATGATTCTAATTATTCTTTTCACTTACAACATCCGTGTAACGATTTTTGTTAATATTTTCAAACTCATCCATTTCTTCTATAGATGAAACGGGAAGAACTGCAGGTTTTTGTGGTACACCTCAATGATCCTGTATGTTCTTTAAAACATTTTCAAATAAACCTTTCGTTGTTCTGTAAGTAAAAGAGAAGTAAGAAGAGAAATTAGTATTGCAAAGATATGTAACATATTAATAAATATAAAATATGTCTGACACTTACATGAATTCTGCCTCCATACGATCCATACGTGCGTGCAATGATTCAATCGTTCTGCTAATATTAATTGAAAATTAATTTATTGTTGTAACAAATATATTTCTAACAAAATTTCCACATGTTTTATTATTCGTTATTACTATTACGTTCTTTTTTTACAAATATAATAATATATATATAAATTTACCAATCACATTTCGCTGTTGTGTGTTCCAGAATTATCTTGATGATTAGTATTCACTGACCCACTGCAGTTTCTGGTATTTGTTACCTGATGATAATTATGGGATGGATCATAGCTTCTGACATTTATCTGATAATTATTATTGGGTGGCTCACAACTCCTGGTATTTGCCTGAAATTGAATTCCTTGTGCAGTATTATTAAAATTAGCATTGTCTGTACGTTTATGTGTCAAAGTGGGTGTAACAGAATTAAAATTATAATTAATGTTATCGTTATTATAGTTCTCAGTGTATGACATGGGAAGTGTTGTGTATGTGTGTAAACTGGGAAGTGTCGTGTATGTAATTGATGTAGGAGGTTGAATGGATGTTTGCGATAGTGTGTTTGTGGACGATATTTATTGAGGAAAAGTTTGTTCTAAATGTTGTGGAAATAATTGTGTTTGTGAATCAATATTGTGATTGGTCTTATCCATATTCGCAGACGAATCCCCCAAAGTCCTTCGTAAATCGTCGATGTCGTTATTGATGTCCACATCTGTCGATTGATTGGCGGCTCTTGGATGTCTAACGACTTCGTCTTCTGAGGAAGTCGTTTTGTAACGGGATAGCTTTGTAACAACACGTTTCGGTCCCCTAATAGCACATGTAGATTCTAAGAACATTCGAAGGATATCAAGAAAGTATATTGCAAATATTCTTAGAATATTCGATATACGTACTATGACATACGCAGTATATACTGGAAAGTTCCTACTTCCCGCGTACTTTAGTTCATACAATATACTATGAATATCCTTCAGTATATTCGTAGAACGTTATCAGAATGTTATATGTATATCACGTACAGCTAGGTGCGCGCACGCACATACACACACATGCGTACGCATTTTACACATACACATTAAATTAGGTTAGGTTGTGACCGGACAAGTATCTATCCGTTGTGTTATTTGCATTTAATGTTAATTAAGCCAATCTAGACTTACGGTCGCCACCTTATTTTTATACTTGTAAGGCAAGTTACGCTTCGCCGCTGCTCGTTTCCTTTTGTTTCCGCTCGGCTGCTTTCTCTGCTTCCCCTTTACCTCTCAGTCAGCATCCGCTTTTCCGGTGAAGACTCGGGATTACAGGATGGATAAAATAACTTGTGACACTTTATTTAATATGAACACAATATTTAATTCGGAAATCCAGTACAAGTTAAGTGTCCTCGTGGACTTTAGCGCTTGTTACATTAATACGCGCACATTCCTCTGTCCGGATTCCGTTCTCACACACTCTCGTACAGCAGTGATGTTAGAAATGGGATCCTGCGCGCGCATCGATGACGAAAATTACGTCATCACAGCAATGCTGTAGCGAAAAGTAAGGTATTTTATGAACCCTCAATTATTATTTATGTATAAAATTGTATAATATTAAAAATATATGACTTAAAAAGAAAATATACATATAAATAATTAATATAATT
>VBVR01004175.1:0-15097 GCA_011638315.1 Tetramorium parvispinum
ATTTTATACTGTAATGATTTTTACAGTAATGACAAAATTAATTTCTGAAATGCATGCAGAATGTAATAATTGTGCTAAGATGATTCGCTCTAATTACAATTTTATAAGAATTTATTTTAGGCATCAATTTTTTAAAAATTCTTGTATGTTATATAATAATTAAATTTAGAATTTATGATTTTAAAAATTAGATTTAGACTTATTACACAATATATTATACATTATATAATATATTTTTAAATTAAAATGATGCTAAAATTTTTCTACATGCGTTCCTATCTGGATTCTTATTAATGAAGGTTTATTGCATAATATCAAATTAATCGTGACGTAGTCGAGCAACCAGTCACCAGGCCGCCGCTAGTGTGCCAGTTCGATCAGGCTACCTGTAGCAACGGTGACTGCATTCCTAAATCGTACGTTTGCGATGGCAAATTCGACTGCACTGACGGATCCGACGAGATGCGGTGCAGTAAGTATGATAAGTACCAACGAAGCTGGGGTACACCCGGCATTCATACTTTATGGTGGAAAATTTCACGCAAGCATTTCCGACAGGTCCGCACGGATGCGAGCCGAACGAGTTCCGCTGCAACAATAAGCAATGCGTCAGCAAGTTGTGGCGTTGCGACGGCGACAAGGATTGCGCGGACAACAGCGACGAGGAGAACTGCGCGCCGTCTCCCCCAGGATCACCGTGCCGCTACAACGAGTTCGCTTGCAGCAGCAATAAACAGTGTATCCCGAAGAGCTATCACTGCGACATGGAGCGCGACTGCTTGGACGGCAGCGACGAAATTGGATGCTGTCAGTATCGATGGGAATTTAATGGGCGCGAAGCATCAATATTTTATCGCCGATCGTCTGGCGGCCTTTGCTTCGCGATCGAATAAGTTAAACGGCGGGCAGTAGCTATATAACTTTCACAAAACATTCCAAAATTATCAATTGTCCTACTAAAGTCGAAGATACATTTTATATTTTAATACATTTTACTATTTTATTAATACGTTTCTATCTTACATTTTGGAAGTTAAATTTAGAAGGTGTCTCTTCTATTATGAGAGAATCGTATCTCACTGACAATTAACAATTCGATGAAATGTAACTATTAACAATGTCTATATTTGATTTGTCCTCCTTGTAGCTCCTGTTTATATCACGAAACCTCCACCGCCGATGGTAGTTCTCATGCCGGGCGATATGTTGGTCCTCACCTGCACGGCGATCGGTGTCCCGATACCGGAAATCAACTGGCGTCTCAATTGGGGACACATCCCCGCGAAATGCACAACCGTGTCCACCAATGGTACGGGTACGCTGACGTGTCCGGACATACAGACGGAGGACCAGGGCGCGTACTCGTGCGAGGCTTTGAACGTCGGAGGCTTCGTCTTTGCCGTGCCGGACGCCATCGTCGTCGTGAAGGAAAGCGGCAACATCTGTCCGAGGGGCAAGTTCAATTCCGAGGCGAAGTCCACCGAGGAGTGTATCTCGTGCTTCTGCTTCGGCGTCGCCACCGAGTGTCGCAGCGCCGATCTCTTCACCTACCAGATCCCGCCGCCATTCGACCGTCACAAGATCGTGTCGGTCGAGACCGTTCCGTCGATTAGGATCCACGGTGACGTTAGCCATCAGATATCTCAAATCCGCCCGCTCGGCCGGGACGGCGTTCAACTGCTGGAATCCTTCAGCAACGATCTGAACGTCTACAACGTTCCTTACTTCGCGCTACCAGAGAACTATCACGGCAGTCAATTAAAGTCCTACGGCGGATATCTGAAATACTCGATCCGCCACAGCGGTAACGGCACGCCGAACCACGCACCTTCCATCATCCTTAGTGGCAACAATTACGTCCTGGTGCATAAAAGTGAGGAGCCACCACCGGATTACGAAACCGAGAAGTCCGTCAGGTTCTTCTACGGCGATTGGTACAAGCAGCAAGGAAGAAGTGAGGTTCTGGCCTCCAGAGAGGAGATTATGATGACGCTGGCGAACGTGGACAACATTCTTATAAAGTAGGCATCGTACCCAGGATATATTACTGACCACGAAGATTGTTAGAACAATTTTTCTCAATATGTTCAATATATTTTAGAGTGAAATATGACGACTCGCCGCAGCTGGACGTTCGTCTCACCAACATCGTCGTGGACTCCGCCGACGTACGAAACACTGGTCTAGGGTCCGCATCCTTCGTCGAGGAATGCCAATGTCCGACTGGTACGTACTTCTTTGACAATTAATTTAACAGTTCCATTTGTTTTACTTATTTTTTTAATCGTCTTCAAGGATACACTGGTCTGTCTTGCGAGCATTGCGCGCCTGGTTACCTGAGACGTGAAAGCGGACCGTGGCTTGGGCAATGTTACAGGGATGAACCACCGTGTCCGCCGGGATATTACGGTGATCCCTCGAGAAACATTCCGTGCCAGATTTGTCCTTGCCCACTTACCAATCCGTCGAACCAGTAAGTCACGAACGGATTAAATTCACGTTGGCGATTTTTAAATCAAGATACTTTTCTAATTTGTATATTATAAACAGGTTCGCTCGCACGTGTCATCTTGGTTCTGACGGCCAACCTACGTGTGATTGTCCTCCTGGCTACATTGGACGCAGGTGCGAGCAGTGTGCCAGTGGTTACCAAGGGAATCCTCTTATTCCTGGAGATATGTGCGTTCCACTTCAACAATGTGATCCTAACGGCAGCCTCAGCCCTAATGCTGATCCTCATACTGGAAAATGTCATTGCAAGGTAAAGCGTGCTGATAATGTCACTCCTATATGTAATTTTGTACAGAGTGTTTAAAAAAATCGTGCATTTTTTCTCGATCACACAATTTTACTTAAGAAAGAAAAGATTTTGTACTGTAAATAAAAGGTACAAGTTATGTATTGATATTGCATAAAAAAATCTATGGGAGATAAATTGCGCGATTTTCCGGATACCTCGCGTAACGATTTTTACTGTTGTTCTTGCATCCATCTTTCGTGGATTCCTTTTAACTTTAAATATGTAAGTACGTTATACAATTTTTCTATGTATGTAGACATATGTAGATCATCAACTCAGATCAATTTCAAAATAAAAATGAGCTACGTCACGGTCACCGTTTATTCTCTAATATTTCCTTTTTTAGCAATACGCAACGGGTCTCACTTGCAACCAATGTAAGGCGAATACCTTTAATCTGGCCTCCGCAAATCAATTTGGATGCATAGCTTGCTTCTGCATGGGCATCACCAACAGATGTGTCTCCTCTAACTGGTACAGAAACGAGGTACGATAAAGATATCACTTTGCATCTATTTCTAGCTTTGCTCGTCATATAGATTGTTTCAAAAGAATTCTTCTATCACAAAAAGAAGCATAAACCAGATTTTATATTTCATTTAAATCTAATAAAACATAAAATCAGCTATTCTGCACAACTTTTATAAAAATATAAATTATCGATTAACATAAGAAATTAAATTAATCATTCGCAGATTCGTGTATCGTTCACCAACTCGGTTCGAGGCTTCTCCCTGATCGAATCCAAGAGCACTGACACGCCAGACATTGTAGAAGGAATTCATCTGAACACTATCAGCCGGGAAATAGTCTACAGCGACTTTCCCAATCGCGGAAACAATGATGTCTACTATTGGCAATTACCCAGCCTTTTCCTTGGGGATCAAATAACATCTTACGGCGGCAATCTCAAGTACACCGTCAGATATGTGCCCTCCCCGGGCGGTCAAAGTTCAAGGAATAATGCCGCGGACGTCGAACTAATTAGTGTGAGTGCACATTCGCGAGCCCTTATCCGCATACTTGATGATAAAGATATAACAGAATAACTTAAAATGTATACAGGCAAATGACATCAACTTGCTCTATTACTCTCGCGAGTCCCCCGAGCCTAACTCCCAGCAATCGTTCACCGTACCATTACTCGAGCAACATTGGCAACGTAATGACGGAACTCAAGCGGACCGGGAACACCTTCTAATGGCTTTAGCGGATGTACGAGCCATCAGAATCAAAGCTACTTATACGACACATACAGATGAAGCTGCGTAAGTACTTTACACATTCCTGACATTATCAAATGACATTTTTACATTTTTAATTATAATGACAATAAATAAATAAAAAGTAATATGTTTTGAGTTCCTTAAAGAACTATAAAAATGTTTATAAAATAGATAACTAAAATTTTTGGCATTTTAAAACAAAAGTTGCCAATTTGTTCGATATTTTATTAAAATAAAACTAAAAACAAGTTTACTTCAAAAGATTTTAAGATCTTGGATATTATCATTATTTATTAAGCGATGTTATATATGCTTTAGGCTTTCCTTCGTGTCTTTGGACACTGCCGAAAAATACAACACTGGTAAAGATCGTGCGGTTGAAGTTGAAGAATGTACTTGCCCCGTCGGCTACAGAGGCCTTTCATGCGAGGATTGCGACGTTGGTTACACTCGAGCTATCGAAGGTCTCTACTTAGGCATTTGCGAGCCGTGCAATTGCAATAATCACTCGAATCAATGCGATCCTGAAACTGGCACTTGCGAGGTAAGCAATTTTAATTAAGCGACTACGTTACATTTTAATATAATTGAACTTTTTTCGAAAATGGATTAAATATAACAAATTTTGTCAAAATAGCTATATTGCATCAATAACCGCTTGATTTAAATGCAATATTTTTCCAAAATGCAATTTTATGTTTTCAATATCAAGTTATAAAATATAAAAATAAAAGTTTGACTGAAATTAAAGTTTTATAAAAATATAACTATGCGGATATAGGCATTTAGAAGCATTTGATATAAAAATTGACTCCTTGCATTGACAGAATTGCGCTCATCATACCTCCGGTGAGTTCTGCGAGATATGCGAGCCAGGATACGAAGGAGACGCCACCCGAGGCACGCCGAACGATTGTACATACAGAAGTCCAAGACCCGAGCCATGCAGATGTAACGAGGCTGGTTCACGCAGCACTTCTTGCATTGACGGCCGATGCGAGTGCAAAAGGAATGTTGAGGGTCCAGAATGTAATCGATGCCGCCCGTCGACATACGGATTACGCGCCGAGAACATTGATGGATGTATCGAGTGTTACTGCAGCGGGGTAACTGATCAATGTCACGAGAGTACATTATACGTACAACAAATACCGATAGGGATATACGACTCTCATCACGGCTTCACTCTCACGGACTCGTAAGTATATATATATATTTTTTTTTTAATTTCTTTTTCTAGATAGTTTTTTAATTAATATAATCATGAACAAATTTTATTAATTTTTTCTTGTCTTGTTCTGATAAATAAAATTTATCAGAAATATATAATATTAAATGAAATTAGAATTTTACATTGATCGATTTAACGCTGTTATATAGGACTAGACGTGACATAATCGACGACGGTTTTGAGCTAAATGTGGCAATGAACGAAATCGGCTATCGATATCCGGATAACAGAAGCCACAGATTATTCTGGTCGCTACCGAGTGTTTTCACCGGTAACAAAGTGAAGAGTTATGGTGGAAACTTAACTCTAACGCAGCATATCACCGCGTATCCTGGCGCTCAAAGTTATAAGGATCAAGACATTCTACTCATTGGCAACGGCGTCACATTGTTCTGGACGAATCCGGTGGAACTCCAACCCGAGATTCCGCTGGTACGTAGAATCCTTCTGATGTTTTACAACTTCGCGAGAAATCGAAGAAATTAATGTCTGGAACCAAACTTTATAAAATATTTTTTGACTACATAATTGTTCTAATCAAATTTCTTTGAACATTTTTTAATTGAAAACTGTTATTTGATATATTCTTTATAATTTACTTTATTTTATTAAATGAAGCATCAAGCTATATATAATATAAATCGAACTGGAATTCGGATGTTTCGCGATTGTAAAGACATGTGTCTATTTTTTACAGACCTACTCTGTTCCGTTGAAAGAACACGAATGGAGACGACTGACCACCGAAGGACCGCGCAGCGCTTCCAGAACGGATCTCATGATCGTGCTTTCCAATCTGGAGGCTATTTTGGTCCGCGCATCCCACAGCGAGCGAATGACCGCAACATACATCAGCGACATCAGTATGGACACGGCCGTAGAAAACGGAAACCGACGTGCGACTCAGGTCGAGGGTTGTCGTTGCCCGACCGGTTACACGGGCACCTCCTGCGAAACTTGCGCTCGTGGTTATTACAGAGACACCAGTGACCGAACTGTCAGTTACTTGGGCGCATGCAATCTCTGTCCGTGCAACAAAAATGAGGAGAGCTGCGAGATCAGCAGATCCGGTCATATCAAATGCCATTGCCTGCCGGGTTACTCGGGACAGTATTGCCAAGACACTGGTGTCGGTAAGTATAGCATTTTTTAATTTAAAATATTATGTGTAGAATTATATTAGCATTTCTGATCACGTTGGTTTAAAAATGTAAATATCTTGAAAAAGGAGGGAATGAAAAATTGGACAAAATTATATTTATAACAGAGATATATATAAATAAGTTTCTTAGCAAGAAGAAAATAATCTATTATATTTGAATATCTTTTTTAATATCTTTTGCTCGAGAGAGAGCAGGATTCTTTCGTTGAAATTATATTTTTAAAAATCAACTTTAAACTTGCCCAAGAAAAATAATAACGACACGTTGGTCAGGTGAGCTCATGGTAAGCCTAATGCCCATGAACGGCGAAGTCGAGCCGTACTCCACGATCCAATTTACGTGCAACTATGACTATCCAGACATGTTTCACATCTATTTTAAATTGTCGTCGTTCGACGGATTTCCTATAACTGCGCGGGGCGGCGAAATCGGCCCGATAATGAAGACCGAGAAAGGAGCTGTCCGCACTTGGTTCGTCCACATGAGACGTACCCCTTGCAACGTGGAGTGTCACATCGTGAATTACCACGGCAAAGAACTGGTCAAGATCGTGACGTCGATTACGCCAGGTTTGACGGACTACATAGCGAGAGCTTTCGCATCTTGTCCGTCCGAATCGGTGATTTATGTCGTGGGAGAGAACTGGGGTCATCATTTCGCAACCATGCCTGCGTTGTCGCTAGGTCATCGTAGATCATCATCGTAGATTGTCACCAAGTCTGGTGAAGGCACTTTCTGGGGTTGTAGTTCATAGTTCTTTTTCGCAGGATTAGTATTTGCGGTAAAGCTTGGCTTCTTTTCCTGGTACATGGTATTCAGTATCACGGACGTCTAGTTGTGATGTCACAATCAAATATGTATATCGTAGTTATTAATACAAACTTCTCATTTTTCGAAATAACCGTCATTGTAATGATGTCTCGTCAAAATGTGATGGTGATTGCATTCCTGTGTCACGGACAAATGTCGCTTATTCATTGCAGTGTATTCGCAGACTTGCAAGATCCAGTGTGATCGTCCATATCGTCTCCGTTATTATTTGTCATATCGTCGTCGCGCTAAGTCTGCTACAGTTTTACGATCGTATAAGAGGAAACTGAGAGAAAATCGCGTTCATTTTTATCAATTTTCTTTTTATTTCCCTCACAGTTGAACCGGAGATACCTACGCCAGGCCCAATACCTCCACCGAGGATCATAGTTTACATACAGGAGCCGGAATTCCAGATCGTCCACACCGGAAATACCGTTCGATATCATTGCACGGGCAGATCCAAAGATAGCGTAAGTTCTTCATCAATTCTCGACTTTTTATAAACTTCTCTTGGGCGTAATTGCAATTCTTTATTTATGGTTGAAAATAGGACTCGGTGCACATTAGATGGGAGAAGGAAGGTGGCCAATTACCGCTTGACAGAAGCGTGGATGATTCAAATGGATTGTTGGTCATTAGAGATGTGAAGGTATCTGATAGCGGCATATACGTCTGCCAAGTGAGCGATGGAATTAACATCGGATATAAGAAAGTCACGCTGACTGTTGGAGGTATGTTTAATTTGCATTATGCATTGAATTCAATGTAATATCTCGTCATATTCAATAAATTAGAGATTAAATTAATAAATCAATATCATACATCAACATTATTTAATTCTTACACAATTCTTGTATTGTATTACTGGATGCAGCATTTCCAAAACACTTGCTGGAAATACCAGGTACAAATCATAACCGTGTCAAATTGCTCGCGAAACGGAATGTAATTTCATATGTCTTCTTTAAGGAGCCAATCCAGTAGAACCTAGGGTCGTTATAAGCCCAACATATCAGCAAGTGAGGGAAGGCGAACCAGTTGAATTCCGCTGCGAAGCCACTGGTAATCCGCCACCCCAATTGGACTGGATACGAGTACACGGGAGCATGAGTCCAGAGGCGACATTCTACAATGGCGTGTGGAATCTTCCAGCCGCGTCGAAGAACGACGCAGCTGAGTACAAGTGTGTCGCTAGGAACAACGTTGGCACAGATGAGAAGGCTACCATCTTATACGTTCAAGGTTCGCTCAAAATACTCATGTATCTCGCAAGATTGTATCTCGAACTATTTTAGATCATATGAGAATTATTGTTGAATGTTAGCTAACGCTAATTTAATCTGAAACCTACAACTTCATTACTGAAGATATTATTCTGTTATAGACAATCCTAATAAGCCGCCACCTCAAGGCTTGCCGCCAATCGTAACTCCATCTGAGTGGTCCGGAACCAGCGAAGACACCGTCAGGCTGACCTGCACACCGTCTCAACATGCGAACGTCACTTGGACGAGATCCGGCGGATTGCCGCTGCCTTATACCGCCAGGCAACGCGACGGAGTTTTAACGATCACCAATCCCACCCCTAACGATTCCGGCATATACGTGTGCACTGCAACGAGCATTCGTGGAACAGAGACGAGCACCACCGCTAGGATTATGATAATGTCTCACAGAGAACCACTGATGGTCACGGTCAAACCCGAACGGCAAGAGGTGTCACAGGGCACGGTGGCCGAAGTGCGATGCATTACCAGCGGAGAGCCAAATCTGCAGGTGAAATGGAGCAAGCACCTGGGAGCATTGAGTCCTCGTGTCCAGCAAGTAGGAGACACGCTCAGGATCATTAACGCTCAAGTCTCCGATCGTGGAGTATACATCTGCCGAGTTACCAGCCCCACGGGCAGTAACGAGAACAGTGCCATCATCGAAGTTGAACGTAAGTTTGTAATATAGCACTTTAAAAAAAGTAAAATTCGCTTTTGAATATTTTATATATTAGCAATTCATATTTGAATGATTAAGCAAGAAAGCGTTTAAAAATATTTGGACAAAATAAATTCTTTTCTCTCACAATTGTACGAAAAATTAAGCATATAAATATAAATCGAAACAAAATACATATAGCGAATAATGTAATCGGCATTATAACTGATATCTCATGTAAATTGATAAGAAATCAATTCTTATTCCAATTCTTTATTATTCTTTATTATTCTTAATTCTGCAAAAAATAATTATCTGTTTATTGCAGCTCGCGAAGCTCCACTTTTAGAACTATATCCACAAGACGTACAAACGGTCATCCTCGGCGGTTCTGCTGATCTTCAATGTCGCGCGAAGGCCGGTTTCCCAGTGCCCGAGCTGCATTGGTCTCGCCAGGACAATCGACCATTCGCTTCCAACATCGAGCAGCTTCCTGGCGGACTTCTCAGACTGTCGAACATCACAGAGAACGATGGTGGTGCTTACATCTGTTCTGCGTCAAACGAGGTCGGTTCGACGTCGGTCACCGCGCATATCGAGGTGCAATCCATGCCTGTGATCACTATCACTCCGAAACATGGTATCCTGAATGTAAGACGCGGAAGTCGAGTCCGTTTAATGTGCAGCGCGAACGGCCATCCGCAGCCCAATGTAGCTTGGAGCAAGCACATGAACGGAATAACTATACAGTAAGTTAACTTTATTATTGTTATACAATATTGTGATATAATTATCGTATAGTTAAGCTAGTAACAATTGTAGAAATTAATTTATAATTATATTAACAATTTTAAAAGCGTAAATCTCTACATTGTTAAAATATGAATTCTAATTTTAGATACAACATATATAAATTATAATATTATATGTGTTTAAAATCAAATTTGAATTGCGATTTGATTTAAACAATTCTAATTATTGTTTTAAGTATCATATAATAATTTTTTAATATTATCATGATTTATCAGTGAATATAGCAGAACAGCGGCTACTCCCTTGAGCGCTGTTTACGAAATATACTCTGTATCATCCGACGACGAAGGCTCCTACACTTGCCAAGCCACGAACGCCGTAGGAATAGCCGAAGAGCGTATTCAAATCCGCATCGAGGATGACGATGATGTACCTTGCACTGGCGATAGAGGCGATATTCCATGCGACGATCGACAGCAACCAGAACCTGATGTGTGTATTATAATTTTATCATCACACTGTTAATATATGATATGGACACATTTTTAATGAAAAATAATTTACAGAGAGAAAATCAGACAGGAGGCGGAGTTCTGATTCCTAAAGACTACTTGAGAATCCCGAATGGCGGCAAAGTGGAGATGCGTTGTCAGGTCTTTGGACCGGATGGAGACCACATCTATCTAGATTGGAAGAGAAGCGATCATCGTGCTCTTCCAGAAGGTAGCACAGTGCACAATGGAGTATTAAGTATTCCGTCAGTTGATAGAAACGCGGCTGGAGAATACATCTGTTTGGGCTTGGATCCTGCGGGCACCGTGCTCTTCCGGGCGAAATCTCATCTTGAAATTATATGTGAGTAACGAATATGAGATGTACCAAATCAATATAAAAATAAACTACAACATTTAAATTTATAAAATAAATTTGAGATTAACTTTCCTCTAACAGTTTCGTTAACAGAAATTGCATTAATTTCTTTATTCGATACTTTTCTAGCTCCGCCAAGAATCGAATTAAATCCAACACGTCAAACAGTGGGACCTGGAGAAAATCCATCCATAATATGTACCGCTACAGGAGACGAACCTCTGCATATTGAATGGGAAGCTATAGGACGCCCGTTACCATATTCTGTAACGCACATCGGTGGCGTCCTGCAATTCCATGGCATCACATATTCCGACGCTGGCAAATATGTGTGCAAGGCGACGAATGCAGCAGGAACAGCGGAAGCGGTAGCAGAGGTTTTAGTTAATGGTTGGTTGATACATAATTAAATGCTTTAAACTATGTAAAATATATAAAATTTTTTTTTAAATAATTATATTCGGATATGTAAAAAAATTTTTAATATTAAAAGATAAAATATATAACGCAAGTAGATATTTTAAAAATGTTTTTCTACATTAGATATTTCGTGTATAAAAAATTAAATGTTTGCATAATAAAATGCAATATAACTTTTTAATATTTACTAAAAACAGTATAAATATCCGCCATGCATAATATACTTGCTCTTAATAAATATTTGAGAACTGCACGAAAAATAGTGAATTACAAATTGTTATTTACGATTTATAGAACATCCTTACGATAATGCAAGGATCCGCGCTGAACAAAGAGACGTGGTAACTTTGGCCGGCAATTCTGTACGCTTACGTTGCGAAATGCGTGAACGTGCGACAATCCATTGGAGCAGAGATGGGCAGCCCTTGCCAGCCAACGCGCGAATCGGAGAAGATTACTTAGAGCTGACGCAAGTGAAACCGGAAGACAGCGGAAGATACATCTGTCAGGTCCAGACGAGCCGCGGCGTATCCAGCGATTATATTAATTTCAACGTTTCTCGTAAGTTCCGCCGTTTTTTCCGCTAAACCCCGTCGTTTCAGCATCATTTCATAGATTTTTGCTTTCATCCGAATGCATCTACTGAAGATCGCAGTACACATGCTAAAGAAGTGTTTCGCCTTTTAAGAATCTTAATTTTTGCCTTTAATCTTTTCGGGATACTGTAATCTACAATGATAAATATTACCATCAGTTTCAACATTAATCCTGAAAGGATTAAATTCCAAACTGCTTTTTTACAAAATACTTTGCTATTCCTGAGCGATTTTTCATTAATTGAACATTTTAGACTGATCCATCTGAAAATTTTAATTTTTTATTTGGAACGCTAAAACTGCTGATTCCACGTTTGTCATAATAAAAAAGAAATAATCAGCACATAATTATACTTACTTTCTATACAATTACTTATATCAAAAATTTAAATAGACAAATAATGATTACAATTAAAAATATTAAATCGGTTTTTTTAGCACTAATCCAACGCATCACTCATATCACTAACAAAAGCGCGCAGCAGATTATTCTCAGACGATACAAATAGCAAGACACATCGGATGCGTTCAAGAAGCATCTTAAATCCTTTCAAATGTTTTTTGAATTTTTGTATCATTTGAGCTAATAATAAGATTATATATACCCAGATAGGAAACTTTTGCAATAAATGCACAATTATTGCATCTTTCCATTCATCGAATTTTGCAATAATTGTCATAAGATGATTCTACAAAACGTATATCTTTTACTGAAATAGAATTTTACAGTTCTAAATATTAACAAAATAATGATGCAAAGTTATGTAAAAAATAAAAAGTAAAAAGAATTTCTTACTATTACTTGAATAATAATTGTACAATTTTATGCTGCAACGATTTTTACAATAATTACAAAATTAATTTCTAAAATGTATTCAGTAATACGTGTGCTAAGATGATTCTCACTAATGTTACAATTATATAGGAATTTATTTTAGGCTTCAATTTTTTAAAGATTGCTACATGTTGCAATAATTAAATTTAGAACTATTGATTTTAAAATTTAGATGTAGAATTATTACGCAATATATTATACATTATATTTTAAAATTAAAATGAGGCTAAAATTTTTCTGCGTTCCTATCTGGGTATATAAGTATATTACAAACGTGGTTCCATGAACGTTTCCACAAGTTTAGGTTTTTTACAAGGCTCGCGTTATGATTTAGTAGTTAATTTGCTTGCGGATTGCATGCCAGTGTACCGATCGCAGTGCAGGCACTGGGAGTATCAATGCAGAAGCCTACAATGCATTCCGATGGAATACTTTTGCGACGGCTATGTTCAGTGCAACGACGGTACTGACGAACGCTTCTGCCGCAACGCGCGCTATCGCCAATATCTACAGAGACGACGCGGTTTGTTTTGAGATATATGTGTGTCGTGTGATGTCCCGTAGTTCTCCTACTTGTAGTGAACTGTCCTAAATATTTTTGCTTACTGTACGAACGTATGAGGAAAGAATACGGAACTCTTGAACTCTTGAAGAGATTTTGAATTTTTGGAGGTAGAAACTAGAAATAATGTATAGATAAATATAAGATCCTAAAATGTTAGAAATAATAGAATTTGTATTAATTATCTTTTTCTAAAATATAATTCACGCCATCCGTATCCCATCCTTGTCAGCAGCAAATATAATATGTGTAAAAATCAAGATACATATATTTCAGATCTTAGTTCAACGCTATTTTTTGCTAAATTTTTTTTATTCTATAAAATATGTCTCTACATAATTCTTTTGCAATCTTTAAATGTGCTAATATTACGTCAACAAGGAATTATTTTTTCTATATTTTCTGCTTTCTTATTTTTCTACTTACTTACGTAATTTTTTCACGACGAATTTCAAACGTGGTATAAAGAGCTCAGGTACATCGGATACATCGAATAAAACAGCAATTGGATCTCGCAGTTATTTTAAAAATCGATCGAAGATTGTAGCATCTTCTCGCGATATACACGATGATGTGCAAAATAGAACATATATTTTCGTAATTCTACAATCTTAATGTATGCCCAACATATGTAATTCGATTCTAGCTGCTGCAGTGCCTTCAATAAGCATCGAGGTGTCCCAAGATCCAATAAACATCGGCGATACAGTTGATATACATTGCACGTACACTGGAACACGCAGTCCACGTTATCGTTGGACGAGACCGAATCACGTCAACCTGCCTGTAAACGCTCAAGAATACGGCAATATCTTGAGATTAACTAACGTAGCCGTTACCGATAGCGGACCCTACAGGTGTACAGTAGACACGCCCGAAGGTACACTCGAAAAGGACTTCAATCTGATCGTCCACGGTAATTAATAGATATATATATAATAAATAACGATAGATATACGTAGTAAATATATTTTTAAAATATTGAAGTAAAGTATTACAAATATTTATGTATATATTTCTTCTAAAATGCAAAAATCTCTACTTTTTGTTAATGCTTACCCAAATTGCATACGTCTTATGTAAGTATAAAGCCGGCGAACATTTAATTTTATTGTAGAAATTATTGTGAACAAAGGATTTTATATTTTTCCAGGCGGAATCCTTGATGAACCAGCGATTGAAACCAAATTCGCGCCGTACGGATCAAGTCTGGAAATGGATTGTCGTCTGGATCTCGATCCGCCAATACAGTACCAGTGGAGCAAGCTTGGTGGACTTCTGCCACATAACAGCCAGACTGATGAGGTACATAAAATGCATACGTATCATATATTTTCTGTCTAATCAGGAAGCTCATGCGTACGCGCATATTAGTGATAATTATAAATTTTGATCAAGTATAAACATGCTGTTCGATAACTTGATATATGTCTTTCATTTTGCAGAATAAATTAAAGTGGACTAATGTAAAGGCCGAAGACGCTGGAACATACATTTGCGTCGGAGATAATGGAGATTCGCGAGTCGAAGTACCTACGGTGCTGGTTGTAACAGGAGTCGTGCCTAATTTTAGTCAGGCACCCGAAAGCTACATCGCTTTCCCTCCTCTACCCGACTCCTACCTTAAGTTCAACATCGAAATCTCTTTCAAACCGGAAAGTTACGACGGCATTCTATTGTACAATGACGAGTCTGGTCATGGCACCGGTGACTTTATCGTTCTATCTCTAAATAATGGATACCCGCAATTCATGTAAGTAAAAAGATCTTGTTTAACATGCACCACAAAACGCACTAGTAGCACATTTCATTTCATTTGTAAAGTTTCAAGCATAAAGTTGACTTCATCTGAGCGAAATTTTGACTCGATTACAGAATTATACGATTAAGAAATAATTTAAA
>VBVR01004176.1:0-15127 GCA_011638315.1 Tetramorium parvispinum
ATCTAAAAGTATTCAGGTAAAGTCATCGAAAAGTGAATATTTTATAAGATATTTCATATTTTATATTAAAAAGTGTCATGACGAAATTTAAAATATCTCGAAAAGTACTTAACAAAAATATACTCAAATATAGTGTTTTGGAAAGCTCTCGAGATCAGCTACAAGAATATGTAATAAAAAATAGAGAGTGCCGTTTAAAAAAATTGAGGTAACCTTCACGTGACCTTCAAATGACTCTTCAAGGTCAAACCAATGGCACCATCTTATGGCCCTTCCGAAACCATAAAATACATGTCTGAACCATTTTTCTCTAAAATGCATTATTTTTGAGATATTCAACCGTTTCCAGACTTTTCTAACACCCTGTATGTATCCTTATTAAATCTTTAGATAGCATCCAATTTTACATCGCAAAGTAATAATGTTGCATGGAAAAATAATTATTTTTATGATTTCACCAGAATTTTTATATTTATTTAGAGTGTTTAATCTTTTTGCTCTATATGCCAAAATTAATACAGTTACAATTCTAGAATGTTACTCTAATGGATGTAGAGAATGAGAAACAGACTCTGAGAAAAATACTCGAGGGAGAAGCCAGGCGACTGATTGTGAAGAACACAATGTATCCGGTATCACATTTGGGTGCTGCTGTTATTACGATCCACGTGTCAAACGTGAGCCTGATAAAATCGCAAGCTATCGTAGCAACAGCAAAAGTAATGATAAATTCAGCAGCTTTAAAAATAAATTTTTAAAATTGTATATTTCTTGCATGATGTTTTTTAGATTACTAAAAACTTTTTTGTTCTACATTTTTAAATTAAAATATTAATATATCTAAAATAATATGTTTAAACATTTGAGATAGATATATATATATATAAGCTATTTAAATATAGAATCTTTATTTTTTACGTATGCAAATAAAATACAATGTTTAAATATATTTAAATAATTGAAATAAAATATTTACGATATATGTGATGAAATTTAAAAAACATTGCCTCGATTGAGAGATATCTAAAAAAAAAAAATTACGAGTTTGTTTTTACGGATCAACGTTAGATACATATCGTAGAAATGGCTGGAACTGGTACGGTGGGAAAATCGAACTGCCGGAAAGCAGCAGCCGACTTAGGTATGGCTAATTTAATGAAAATACAGCTGGAACAATATTTTATGCATCTGAGAAAACCAAATTCGTGCACATATAGCGTTGTTTGCTCAAGTAATTTGCTGAAGCTGTTGAGAGATGCTCTCACTGTCACATCCATCATTCGGTAATCTTATAATAAATATAAAGATAAAGTTGTATGAAATAGCACATACTTTCTTATCTAGACTACATTTATCTTTTTTCCACATCAAATATAAATTAAAGACACAATTTTATATTTTTATATATCATACGAATAATAAATATAAATTTTTTTAATGTACAATTTAAATTTCAATATTTCCGATTAAATTTCCAATTTAATCTTAAATTACTTATGCAACATTTTGTTTGAGTAATTAAAAGTGAGATATTTTATTTGTTAGTTTTGTATCTCATGTGCGTATTACGAAGGAAGATCTCGATGTCACTTTGTCGACCATGCGACTAACTGCGAAAATCGCAAAATTAAAACCGATCCGGACGATACGGCACATTCAGCCGCGGACGGAGCTGATCGTGCAGCAACTACGAGAGCAAGTGAATACATTGAAAAAGGAGTTGGAACTGAACGACATGTTTTTACATCAGGAGGCACTGCCGAACATCTCGAAATACAGGCTCGAGCAGATTAATCAAGACATCACGAACTTTTTGCAGGGATTTATTTCGGAATTAACACTTTTCAACGTTACCCAGGCGCGAGTGTTGGTGAACGTCACCAAACAGTTATACGACAAGTTTGTTTCAATTTTCTCAATATTTTGTGATGATCAGATTTTTAATTTAAACTCGCGTTTTAATTCATTTTAAAAATTATTAAAAATTAACTGCAAGGGACTGTAGCGACATATATTTTTTTCGCAAACATTTCGTATATTTGTGACATGTAATTCTTTCTCATGTTTTTTGTAATTAGCAATAGTAGAAATAAATTAATTTAACAATCGTGAATGCGGTTAAAACTTTACGATAAAAATTTCAATCTTTTTCTTATCATTCTAGATTACTCGCGAAAGAAACTGAAGTGGAGAAATTGAATGAAGCGTATAACAACGTGATATCTATGCTGTCGCAATCAGACGCTACTTTAAACTCATTGTCATTAATTTAATTACGTCATTATGGTGTATATTAATTTTATTGATGTAATTTACAATTTTTGTATTTTTTTGTAAGCATGAAAATACATGTTAATTAATTTTCCATCATTTACAATTCATCGATGGATTCGCGGCGATTTTCACTTTCGACAATTTTATTTGTAAGAAAGACGAATCTATCATCGAAACATACTTACTGTCTGACATTTGAATCTCCATAAACTCGGTTGTTTTGTACAAACATAGACAATTTGAAAGAGACATAAGGTCTTCCTCATCGAATGTTTCTTTAGTGACCGTCAGATAACTAAAAGTCAAGTCGTGAAGTTCAAATGTAGGTAAACCTTATTGTTAGATTTCAGATCGTGTTTTAAACGACACATGAGAAGATGATTAATTTCATCGTCCTGTTACACTCGTTTTATTTCTTTCTTTCTTTTCCTTTGTGAAAAGACTGTTGCATTTTCGCGTTGTGTATACAGTTGCAAGAACAGTGATCATTTTCGCGGTTCTTCCAGAAACAGACATGTAATCATGGTTGAAATTTTATGCACGCGACTACACACAGCGATCGAGGTTGAACGGTCGCACGAACTTTATGCTAATCTGAAAAGGTTTGTATTACTATTTAATATTGAAACTCGCTTGTTTATAATAAGTAAATCCATTTTTTCGAGTGAATTTAGACGACACCTTAATGAAATTTGTAACAACATTTTATACATAAATTGATTAAAAATATTGGTGTCTTAAAGAAATTTTACAGGATACTTATGATATTTATGAATTTTTATTAAAACAAATTGAAAAACTTAATTTTGTGTAACTATTTTTGAGAGAGGCTTGCACAACACTTTCTATCTAAATTATAAATTATTATATAATTACTGAAATTTAATAATTATTATTAGAAATGATTTTTGAAACTTACGATGTGTGTTATTTATTTTATTTAAGTATGTTGATACTCCTAGAAATGGAACAATCTCAGGACTATAAAGCTGAAAAGAATAAAAATTTTCATGTAAGTATCATTGCAAATAGCAATATAACAAATAACAATGTGTGGCATGTTCAATTATGTTTAACCTTATGTATTTTGCATTAGTTATCGAATAAAATAAGTGATTATGACCATCTTCTACGTCAGGGCATAATATGTCTAGGAATGATACAAAATTTTAACAATTGGTTTACGACAAACAGCACGAAAAATACGATTTTGATTAAAACTTTGAATATTTTCGGAAGGGTGAGTCATTAAAATTAAACTGTGTCTATAGTCTCCACGAAAAATGGGCAAAAAAGATAAAAGTTGAAAGAAATTATCTTAAAATATGACAAATTTTTTAACACAAGAATTGTTTTGAACCTGATAAAGAAATATTGTAACTGCATTCGATCTATATTTGATTTATACTTTTATATATTGATTTGAATTTATAATTATAAGTATAGTTACAATTATTTTTCAATGCTATTTTAATAGCAATATTAATGAGAGAAATATTATATCTGTAATCTTTCTCTTCTCGGAAACAAAAAATTGTACAAATATAAGTTTGCCTTAAAAATTACGGTTGCAATATTTTTTTACTACATTTTTTAATATATGTTACACTTTTTTTCTTCCTTAATCTCTAAATTCTTAGCGTAATTAGAGTAATACTGCGTTGTTTTATCTCGTATATAGGTACGATTTCAGTATAAGAGGATGATACATATGCGTAATCAACTTCTTAATGGAATTATAGATAATGGTATTCGGGAAGATATCATTATTGGTTTCGACAACGCGAATTTCGAGTTTCAGGAGAATAACGAGCTCAAAATCGATATCGATGCCCTCGATGAGTATGACATAGATGAGTATGAAGTAATTGACTTTTACGATTGGCAAAGTAACAAGAAGAAACGCACCGTTTTGCAGAGAATGATCAACTCATTGATCAACAAGCTTCATCATGTAATCATTAAGAGATATTTCACACTGTATTCTATAACGAAGAAGTATTGCTGCAGAGCTTCGCAATTTTTGCACAATAATAAGAAAATTTTGAAATCGAGCAAGCTTCGACGAAGGCACGGGCAGAAATCGTGTTGCAAATATCATTTCTTGAAACACCTAATTGCTTGCTTATCATGTCTTATTGCCAAATTGTACAAAGTAAAGACTAATGACATCTTGAGAAATATAATTATATAATTCGAAATATAATTTGAACTATGTGTAATGTGTTTTATAATTGAGCCACGTCAGATAACATAAGATAACAATTTTTTATAAAATTTTTGTTTAAATCGCTTTGGACAACTTATTTTCAATTATATATAATTATAATATGTAATTACATATAATTATAATAAGTATTTTATTCGGTATTAAAATATTATATTAGATATTTCCAACATATATAAATAATGGAATAAGACATTGAGTGTGAATGTAACGTAATTTTTCAACGTTTTATATCTTTGACATGTCAAGAATTTGGCTTCCTTATCTTTCACTATCCGAAAAGGAAGAACTATAATAGAAAATATGAGACATGTAACGAAAAGTTCAAACAGTTAAAAATTACGACATTGGCATATTTTTTACCGAATAATTTATATGATGTTGAGAAAATGCTTTAATATTATTTTCTATGAAATTTGTTTAATAAAATATACAAAAGCATAGTTTCTAAATTTCTCCCCAAATTTTTGAGTCAGCTTAATCTTTTCAATCGCATTTAAAATAATCTATATTTGCGTTATTTGCTGATATTATAAAAACAAGACGTTATTAGTTGTAGTAAAATTAATTTTTTTACGTGTTATATATCTTAATAGATAATTAAAAAATAATTAAAGATTAAAACAACGCGTGCGATTATTCTAATCAGGCATGAATTCATAGAAAGAGCTATGAAGGTCTCAATCAAAGATTGTATTCAAATGGCTAGAAATGGTTTGCTTTTAAGCATACTTGATTTTATCTTATTCAGCTCACAAATTTCGCTTTGTCCTTTATCAGGTGAAAATAAATTGTTTCTCGTTGCGCAGAGGAATCATTGCCAGGAGAGAATGATACACAAAATTAAACTTTTAATTTAAAAAGCTGTCAATATTTCTAATTTATGTAAATAGGAAGAAAAGCTCATTTTGTGACTTGGAAATTGTTCTATTCAAATCATTTCATCTCTTTAACTATAAACGTTAGACATCTTAATTTATTTATTTCACATACATATTTTATAAATAACGATGTTATAATCTCTCAATAATTTGTCAAAATTTTGGATCATACATTCTCTATGTAAAAGCGTGCTACAGAACAAAAGATTTATAAATTAAACTTCCTTCACGTCTTTTGGGAAGAGAATGTAATTCACCAAGGTCACACCGAATCAAGGTCAGCTGCAGATGGCGCAATTTCCAAAAATTGCATGAACGCATAATTTCCAAACGGCGGCTCTTGTGCTATCTGTCATGTTACGTAACATTAAATATTATTATGCTTAATGCTATGACTGCGTGACAGTGCGTTTTCGCAGCTTAAAGCGCGAATACTTCTACGAAGTGGGCGAGGATTTTTGTTCATTATCTGATCACGATGATGAACGAACGTAGTTGTGGCGACAATACAGAGCATCACGTTCCGCGAGAACTGACTAGCGAGGATAAAATATACGCAGCTGCATATTTGAATGAGACCGACGAGATTAGAGAAAAGGCTATTGTGGAGCTCAAACGCTGGATCAAGGGTGAACTGCGCATACAAATCGGTAAAAATGACAACAGAGTCATGAACATATTGGAATATCAGATCCAAAAATTCTATTACTACTTTCGCAACAATAACTTTCAATCGGAGTCGACGTGGCATTACGTCTGACACTTACTTTGTCGAATTCATTCTTGATCGTGCAAAAAAAAAAACTAAAAATAATTTAACAGCTTATCTTTTAACGAAAAAAATAAACAAAAATGATTGAATAATTTTGATAAATAATAAAAAATGATCAAACATAGTAATTCGATAAAAGATCCACAAATTTAAATATATGTCTAATAAAATTTGTTATCGCATTAGTGCATTTCTTCACTTTTTAAATCAAATGTTTTTTCGAAATTTTGTTTAAATTTTCTATTAATCAAAAAGCAGTGTATATACATATTCACTGAAAATGTATACATATACAGTCAGATGTTAGAAATATATTATGTTAGAAAATCATACTGCTCTACGTATATATTTATAATATCAAATTAATATAATATTTAATAAAATTAAATATCCTATATAGAATTGCTACAATTTGCTTTTTATTTGAAAGAAATTTTTAATGTATACACAGATGACTTTCTTATCCTGCGATTTTTAAGAGTATGCAAGTTCAATCTTGAGAAAGCTAAGACCAGGATACGAAATTATTATAAGCAGCGGTCCTATTTATCAGAATGGTACATGAACAAAGATCCATTTCTTTCGGAATTGCGGGAACTGCTTGATTTGGGGTAACAAACATTATTCTTGATTACTAATCAAATTTTGTTTTTCTTTAATTTTTAATCCATCTTATTTATTTCGGATATGTAGCAAAACACGTTATATTGCAATTTTAATAACAACTTGCGTAAGATTACAAATAATTTCTTGGTAATATTCTTTTTCTACTTTGATATCTATTGTATCTTTAAGAAAAATATTTTATTAAAAATTTTCAAAAGTATTAGATGCGTGATTGTAAAATTAGAAGAAGTTTCGATTTTTTCAAAGGATTCTAAAATATTTTATTCACGTTTAGAATATTTTTGCCTCTGCGGAAGCCGGATAGTCAAGGAAGATTAATTATTCTAGCACGCGTCACTCTGCATGATCCGAAAAGACACAAAATGTCAGACGTAGCTAAGGTAAAAATTGAGACAATACAAGATTCGGATTTATGTTTAATCTCACGATAAAGTATTTCTCATTGTCATTCTCTATTTCTCGACGAACTATATTTTTTTAGATTGCTGTGATGGCGACAGAAATGGGAATGAAATATTATCCTGCAGCGTCTGTGTACGGTTGTGCATTGTTCATAGACGTGGCCAATCCAACTTCACGCCACATTATTCAATTCCGACCCGATATATTAATGAATTTCGTCCACATGTGGCAAAACTGCTATCCCATGAGATACCAGACGATTAACTTATTTAACACCCCAGCAGTTTTCGATGTCATCGTGAGGATTCTCAAGTCTGTCATGACCGAGAAAATCAAGAACAGATTTCACGTCTATTCGTATACACTCGACTGTTTTAAGGATATTCCAGTTGAGAACTTGCCAGTTGAATATGGCGGCACCGAATATACATGTCAGGAATTAACAGGTCATTATGTTAAAATGAAACGGAATAAATATGACGCGATTAATAAATGATAAATAATGTCAACTGTAAAAGACCAGTGTTTGAGAGAAAGATATAAACACTCAGATAAGCAATCATTTAAACGATAATACATACTCAAAGTTTATCGAATTCTAAAGTATATCTGCAGCACGTGTATAGATAAAAGCATGATCATTTAATTTCAATTCAATATTAATAATACGATTATTTTTTACAGATTATTGGAAGAAAGTGATTGAAGAGAATTGCGATTTGCTTACGCATGATGACGAGAAGGACAAAGTCGAAACCGAAAAATATACCGGAACTTCAGAATTTACAGAAAATACCTATTCTTAATGTACGCTGGAATACATTTGCTCGCATCGAATATATATTATGATTATTAATGTTGATTATTCGCGAAACCGACACTAAAGATCATATAAGTTCCAAAGGGCATTCTGTCTATTCGACTTATCATAAGTTGCGTGTCACAAATCAAATCAAAATACGTTTCCATAATTCGTAAATGTATGTTCCGCACTTATTATTGTTACGATAACGAAGTAATGTATTATTGTAATGACATGCGCGGTACCAGCTATTAATAAGAATAAGATGCTATTCGTTGCAAGAATAGATTTATGTCTTTATGTGGATTACGGATTAAAATATTCGACTGTTTTCATCGGGATTAACGGGAAGATCGGGGATATTATTAAAGGCTTAATAATGCCAGAAAATGTTTGATTTTGTACGTAAGATTTTATTTTACCATAATATAATAAAACTGATTTATTATATCATGCTTCATTTTTCTTTTTACTGAAAAAAGTAAATCATACTCTTTCTTTACGCAAAAAATCCTTGCTATTAATGTAATAATGTAATACAGGTAAAAAACAGATGTATTAAAGTGCAAAAAAAGATGTATGAGAATACGAAATTAATCTTAGGTATCAATTATCTATCTATCAGATTCATCAAATGGAAAAATCCATAAATCGTATGTGACGCGATTGTCGATTTATCACTGGAATTTTTTCATAACACCCACGGAAGCGTATATATGGTTCAGAGTATTTCCGCTGACTGGTTTATATCGTTGGTAGTGCTTGTCAGAGCATCTTCGAGGTTTACAGATATCAGTTTGTTTATAGACGGAACTTGTCGTAGTGTTACGATGGCGAGCGTATGTGGCCACGACAACAACGTAGGGCGTTACGCTTGGCAAGAGTTGACTAGTGAGCAAAAGAGATATGTAGAGACACATTTGAACGAGACCGATGAGATTAGAGAGAATGCCATCCGGGAGATGAAACGCTGGGTCGAGGAGAGCGACGACTTGTGTGCAGGAATCGGTAAAAATAGTCCTTTTGTAATAGTCACATCGAAATATCGTTGAAATTCAATATATTTCAACGATATTAATATATTTTGAATCAATAAAGCGAAATTATTTTTAATCCGTTTCGATGTATCAAACGTTAGCTCTATCTAAATAATCGGTAAAATGATAAAGTGCCTTTAAATATTAATCGAGCTATTTTCAAAATTAACAGAGAGAGAGAGAGAGAGAGAAATTTGAGTTACTTTCTTCTAAATATACTTAAAAATGTGCATGCATATGTGTGTATATATGTGTGCTTATAAATTCGAATAAAATTGAATAGAAATTTAATTTCTAAAGTAGCAGGAGTTATTAAACGGTGAAAAAATAATTTTTCTTTTTAGAATATATTTAGAATATAGAATGATGAAATAAACTTGTTAATATTTTCTAATAAAAAAATATTAGAAATTTGTTCCGTGATGCTCTACACATGTATTTACAACATTTAATTCATGTAATAATTTATATAATATGTAATAATATTTTGACTACTTTAATTGCAGCTTTTTATTAAAAAAAATTGTTTAATCTGTAATAGATGAATTTTTTATCCTGAGATTTTTAAGAGTCTGTAAATTTAATCTCGAAGAAACTAAAATCAGGATGCGAAACTATTGTAAGCAGCGATTCGAATTACCAGAATGGTCCGTAAATAGAGATCCATTTCTACCAGAATTGAAGGCTTTACTTGACTTGGGGTAATACTTATTATTTCCGACTATATAAGAATTTATTAGTGCGTGGAAATTTCTGAGATTTCAAAGTGAATCTTTTTATATAAGTTAACCCGACATACAATGAAGCGTTTGAAAAAGGGAGAGATTTTATTTAACTTAAATTCTATGTTCTATTTTACTACTGTTATTTAGAATATCTCGAATTATCTTATATAAAATGGATGATCAAAATTTCACAAATCCTTGCACTTTAATAATTATTATCGCCGATTTCTTTTGTAATAATGCAGTCTCATTTTATTGTCATAATATTATTCTCACTTAATATGTTCTCACTTTATTGACAACAGTCATTATATTAATTTATGTTTATAAAAATTATATGACATAAAATTGAGATTTAATTATATTAATATAAATTGTCATAATATTATCTATAATTTCTTAATATTTAGTGTAAAAATTTTACTTTAATCTAACTTGGATACATAGTAGAACACTTTAATTATAATTTTAAATGGCAATTTGGTTACATTTGTATAAAAATTTGGTTTAATTTCTTTTTTATTTATGTTATATGTATTTTAGTAGAATACTTTAGAATATTTTATTTAGACATTTCAAAGATTACTAGATGCACTTCGTAACAAAACTAAAAGATATATTTTAATATTTTGAGAATTCTTCAAAAAAGTTTGAAATATTTTATTCACATTTAGTTTATGTTTGCCCTTGCGAAAACCGGATGAACAAGGAAAATTAATTCTCATAATTCGCCAACAATATGATCCGAGAATACACAAACTAACAGATGTCATTAAGGTAAAAATAAAAACTACATAATAAAATTCGAACGATTTATGAATGAGGATGTTGTCATAACATATTTCCAATTAGTATCTAATATTTCTCGAATGATCTTTTTAGATTTCCTTGATAGCAATAGAAGTGGCACTGAAATATTATCCTGCAGCATCCATATATGGCTATACAATGTTCATAGACATGACCGGTATAAGTTTACGTCATGTTGCTCAACTTCGACCCAGTATATTAATGCATATGGCCCATTCATGGCAGAGCTGCTATCCTATGATAACCAACTCAATTATAATATTTAACACTCCAATAATCTTCGATATTACATTAAGGATATTCAAATCTTTCTTAAGTGAGGAGATGAAGTCTAAATTTCATTTCTACTCACACAGGACAATGCAAAACCTTTTTAAGAATATCCCAATCAATATCTTACCCGTGGAATATGGCGGCACTGATGGTACAATTCAAGAATTAATAGGTAATTGTGATAAATTAAGATGTAATAAATGCAACGCGGCAAGAAAGATTTTTTTAATTAGATAAATACTTGCCGAAGAGAGATTGAATTTCTTATATCGCAAGATTGCAATATTATATAAGAAGATAATAAGAAACCTCTCATTGATTAAAGATTTGCTAAGAATGTTAATCGAATAAATTGGTATCACCGTATAATTTTATATAGATAAAATAAATACTTGCTTTTGCAGAATACTGGAAGAAACTGATCGAAGGGAATCGCGATTGGCTTATGAATGGGGAGGAAGACATGAAGCACTAGCTTTTAGAGCACTAAATTCAGTATCAACAGAAAGTGTTTCTTTTTAACACATGCTTAGAGATACACTTATTATCGATACATAGATTGCATGTTATCTGTTTTATGACCTTATTATGAAAAAAAAATCTTTACTTCTCTTTTTTTGCTGCAGATACTTAAAGAAGCTAACTTTATGTTTTTATATTCAGTAAACGTAGATAAAAAATTCATTTTTAATTTGTATTGTATTTAGTCTATTTGATTTCTATCATATATTTTTGCATATTTTGTTATTAGATTTTTTAATTTATCTGTTTTACTGTATAACTGATGTGCGATTATACATATGTATAATATGTATAAATAAAAATACAACTATACCTGTACATATACAGGGTGTTTGATTTAAGGTTGCCAAAACTGGAGGTAGATTAGATCAAACTGAGAAGAAAAGTCATGTATCATTTTGCAAAATTCCTAATAGGTTTGATTCAATCTACCTCCAGTTTTCGTTTTGGCAAATTTTTCGTTTTAAATCAAACACCCCGTGTATTTATAAGAAACATATATGATATAGATTGTATTTTAGAAATTTATATATTGCATAAGAAATTTAGCAGTTAATCTTCTCTTTTATTATTTCTTTAGTGCATCTTTCATAGGATAATAACTATGACATGCCCGCTACAGCGGGTTTATAAATCCGTAACAGTACTATTACTACTAATTCATCTTAAAATGAATGATAAGATATATCACATAATTATCAATGCGTATGCTATCAATTTCGTTTATTGTTTATCGCATATTACAATACTTTTTCTGCGCATTTGCAAATGCAAATTCCGCGCGGAATATCACGAATCATTGAAATGATTGTTACGATAATGACATCGGGGTTATCAACAAAGATAGGACGTTATTCGTTGTTGCACATCTATTGCCTCTTTCTTCGCGCTTCGAAGTTCTTCGTGATTTAATTGTAAGTATCCGGCAAGATCATCAAACCACTGTCTGCTAGAAATGGCGCAAGTTTTAATTATTTGATTCAATGATTCCAAAGATTACATGAGTTGCACATGTATAGTGTATGTTGTACGTTATAAGTCGTGTTATCTAACATTCAACACTACCTACTGCATTTATCAGTTGTCTCAGGCGTGACAGTGCATTTTAGCGATTTGCAGGTTCTCTACCAATAGACGAAGCTTTGCGTTCACTAGTGTTTACTACCGTCGTGATGGCGAACAATTGCAGCGACAGCGTTATGTATCAAGAGCTGACTAACGAGGATGGAAAATATGCAACGACACATTTGAACGAAAACGACGAGACTAGAGAAAACGCCGTCGCAGAGATCAGACGCTAATTCGAAAACGAAGAGAATATACAAATCGGTAAAAATGACAATAGGTCTACAGGAGTGTTGAAATATTGATGAAATTCAATTGCTGCTTACTACCTATACTTCCGCAGTACAATGCACTCCAGATAGGAATACATGCAGAAAAATTTTAGCATCATTTTATTTTTAAAATATAATGTATAATATATTGTGTAATAAGTCTAAATCTAACTTTTAAAATCATTAATTCTAAATTTAATTATTGTAACATAACAGTCTTTAAAAAAATTAATATCCAAAATAAATTCCTATATACTTGTAATATTTAGAGCGATTCATCTTAGCACAATTATTACTGCGTACATTTTAGAAATTAATTTTGTAATTATTGTAAAAATCGTTACAACATAATATTGTAAAACTATTATTCAAGTAATAGTAAGAAAATTTTCTTATTTAAGTTTAAGTAATTTTCCTTCATAATTTTCTCAATATTTATAACCTATAATTATAAAATTCCTCTTTAGTAAAAGATATGCGTTTTGCAGAATCACCTTATGATAATTATTGCGAAATGTTGTAAGCAATAATTGTGCATTTATTATAAAAATTTCCTATCTAGGTCACCCTCAATTGACGTTATGTCTGACATTGATGTTTTATCAACGTCAATGCGCGAAGAAGCTAGAATCTGTTATATTCTGATTCCTGAACAGAAGCTTTCTGCGGATTCTACATGAACAAAGATCCGTTTCTTCCAGAATTGCAGGAAGTGCTTGAGTTAGGGTAATAACTATTTTGTAATATTATAATATAATAACGAATTTTCTAAATTTTTTCATATCCTTTATTCCACTTTATCTTGAATATGTTGGAAAGCAGTACGCAAATCGCAACTTTACTTTTAATAATAACTTGCTTAAAATTAGAAAAAATATTTGGTAATTTTCTATTTTTGTTTCTTATATTCTCAAAAGAATAATTTGTTAAAATCTTTTGAAAACACTAGATGTATAATTGTAAAATTAAAAAATATATTCTGATTTTTCCTGGGAAGTATTAAAAATTTTTTTAAAAATTATTTTTTATTCATTTTTAGCATATTTTTGCCTTTGCGCAAGCCAGATAATAAAGGAAGATTAGTGCTTCTAAAACAGGGTAGTGTGCATGATCCGAAAAGACACAAGATATCAGACATAGTCAAGGTAAAGATTATTAAAATAATTTATTTCTTGATACGACTGGCTGACGCTGTTACGATAAAGGATTTTTAATTGTCACTTTTTCATTCGTTATTTCTCGATCTATTTTTCCAGATATATATATGATGGCGACAGAAGTCGCATTGAAATATTATCCTTGCTGCATCCATATACGTTTGCGTATTGTTAACAAATGTAATTAATCCATCTATAAATCTCATTTTACAATTGCGACCTCACATCTTAATCGACCGGGTCCAATTGTGTCAGAATTGTTATCCTATGAGATACTAAAGGCTTAATATATTTAACGTTCCAGTTTTTTTTCATTTTATAGTGAGAATTATGGAATCTTTAGTAACTGCAAAGATAAAGAAGAGAATTCAGGTCTCTCTTTAAAAATGGTTTCAATGATATTCCACCTGAGAATTTGCTTGTCGAATATGGTGGCACTGGTGGTGCATTTAAGAAATTAACAGGTCATTATGATAAATTTGAATGAAATAAAAGTTACACCTTTATTGAATAATAAAGGATATTGAACAAATGTTGTTGGAAAAGAAATAAACTCGCAATTCAGACGTGTAATCATTTAGGCAACAATCATTAAAAATTAAGTATTCGGATTCTGAAATATCAAACATTTGTCTGGATTTGCATAATGTATTTATATTGTGCAATTAAAATTATATTATGCATAATGTATTTATATTATATATAATTTAATGTACGTAATACAAACATTTACTTTTGTAGAATATTGAAAGCAACTGAAGAGAATACCGACTGGCTTACGCATGATGAGGAGAATGACAGAATTTAATAATCTTTCGGTTCTTAGTTGCTTTAAAATCGACAGAAAATACTTATTCCTAATATATGATTGGATACATTTATTATTGCATCGAATGTAAATTGTGATTATTTATGCTGATTTATCGGAAATATGATATTAAAAGCAATGAAAGAATATCAAAAGCGCAATCGATTTCATTTAGGTCATTCGTTGCGATTCAGAGATCAAAATGTGTTTATATAAAACATAATTAATACATTTTCCACGCAATATTATAGTCACGATAATAACGTCACTGCAACGATAGCATAAGCATAAACTATTAATAAAAATAAGATGCTAATCGTTGCGGGAACAGAGTTATCAATTTTTTCATTAGAAGAAATTTATCAGCAATTTGCCTAATGATACCAGAAAATATTGGATTTTGTAATACATTTGATTTTATTTTACAAATAAAATTGATTTATTAGGTCCTACATATATACAATATATATATA